>JAADVQ010000292.1:0-17384 GCA_023335835.1 Elongisporangium senticosum
GCTGTGGAATCACATCCTTCCGGATCGTATCCCAGCGACGGGATGGCCGTGGCGCATCAGTCGCTTCACCAGCTTTGGACGGTGAATCTACTGAAGCAGCCGGAGTCGCTCCGCCACCACCACCAGCCGATGGTGCACCGGATCCGTTGACGGTTTTCCATCGTGGGTGCCGCGCAGCCAGCGAAATCCGAGATGGGTCTTTAGATTCGCGTCGTGGGGTGGATGGAGCCTTGTGTGAGTCACTCATGGTCTCTTCTGACCAGATCAAACCAAAATGACATGCACTAGGCGGATCTATTTTGGAACGGTGCAACGCATTTGGCAATGAGCCAAAGCTGTTGCGCTTCGGTGCAACAAGTCAAGTTGCGGGGTCGAAAGGTTATTAAGCCACCATGCCTTCATCCAGCGCCACGTCCAACGCGACTCGTCCTAACGTTGAGAGAATGATTTGGACGTTGCTACCAGGGCTGTCTCCATGAACGAACGAGTCAACGATTGCATTCATCAAGTGCTAAATATTTTTTCCCTTTCAAAAACGTCGAGCATCTTCCACTTGCTAGTAACTTGGTCACTTGATTAGTTGCTATCGAGCAGATTCGCGCTCGGTTCCTGCTCGGCGGATGTAGATCTGCACGAGCTTGGCCTTGTCCGAGTCCAACCGCTTGGACAGATACTGGATCAGGTCCACATTACGATTGTGCTTGTTCGCAGAGTTGAACGCAACGAGGCAGTCGACAGCCAATTTGCGAACGTCAGAGCGCTCGTGGCTCAGACGTTGCGCGAGAGGACCTACGAGACGCTCCATCCAAGCGGGATCGCCCAAAAAAACGACTGCTGCCGAAGAAGAGCGCGCGCACGACTCCAAAATAGTGTGCAGGAGTCCACAGACGATCTGAAGCACTGGAGTCTCGCACGTGGAAACAAAGGGCACGAGCAACTCCAGAACGTTCTCCGAGTCAGACATGCTTGCAACATTGGACAGAGCCAACTGTGCGACATGGCGAATCTACAATTATTAACAGCGGTTAGCACATAAGTCAACAGTAAAAGTTAACAAAATACTTACCAGCACGTCTGTTTCCATGTCTTTGGGCGAGCGGAGTACTTGACGTTTCTCGCCAAGAAAGTCAAGCAAGCGAACGAGAAGTGGATGCACGAATTCCTGAGTTCGCAAAGGATGAGCCTTCACGACCTTGAGAAGCGCCTTCATTGCGTTCAAGCGTGGAATAGTCTGATCTGTTGCCATGTCGAGCAGCAAAAACAGTACACGACTGAAATGAGCATCTAAAGAGGCAGAAGAAGACTCCGCTCTCAGCAGGATGAGCATCTATCATTTGCCAGCACAGCGGATCAGGTTGGAATACAAAACATCACCAATTAGCATCAAGCAAATACTTTACCTTTTGCAGAGCTCGTTCACACTGGTGATCGCTGATATTGTTCTGAGCCAGAGTATCCAAAACATCTTCAAACTGAAGATCTCCTTGTGTGGATGGTATCGAAGAGTGACTCGCATACGTACTCGGTCCATAAAAGTGCGCGAACAGAGAGTCGTCCAGAGATGAATTCCAATCGTTCGACAGATTGGCACTGATTTCTCCGACCCCATCAAAATTGTTATCTTCCAACGCTGGCTGCATCGGTTTGCTTGAAATTTGAGTTGTAGTTGCTCGTTTCTGGGTGCCTCTTGGTGGGCTTCCGACAGGAGATTCGGGGCGCTTCCGACTACGTTCTACGTTTCGAGCAGAGACCGGTTCCGCCACCGCTCCCACTTTCTGATTGCTATCAACGTCCATTTCTTCACGACTACTGGCATTGGAAATAGTTGATGAATCCGCCACCGATAAGGATGATCCTAGTGCACTGCTGATATTAATCACGATGCCACGGGATTTCAGCAATCGCGAAAGAACGGTGCGCTTTGTCGGAGGCAGTTGTGGCAGCACTTGCTCCATCTCAAGGCGATACAATTGCACAATTACTTGAATCAGCTCGCCACAAGCTGTTGCTACCGAAACAGGAGTTTCTCCATCCATAAGTTGGGCCAACTTGGTCAGTAACAATCGCATCTGATTGTAATTGTTCCCTTGCTTAATGTACCCATCTGCACCTGGCAGCAAATCTCCAATGTAATGGCATACCACAGTCTTCATCTTCATATTTGTGCCATCCGTCAACAGCGGGATCACATGCCCGATAAGCACATTTGAATCCATGGTGCTCAGAATGAACTCCAAGTTTTCTTTGGCGATGGCTCGTATTGATTCCTTCGTGTCGATATACTTCTGGAAAAGTTTTGGAAGCAATCCCTTGAGCTGGGGGATGAGCTGCTGTTGTTGAAGCTTACCGGTCAATTTCAAAAGTGGCAGTAAATTTTTGAGCACTGCTTGCGCCACACGATAGTGCGGGTCACTCATGTGTTTCATAAATATCTCCATAATGCGATCGTCAACTTTAGCACCGCTTGAATTTTTCGAAGAGATAGATACTTCCAGAATATCCACCTTTCTCTGTAAAATACCGCCAATGCATTCAATTGCCTCCTGGCGAGCAGACCATGAGCTTGATGCCATGTTGCTGATGGCCTCATTCAATTTTTCCTGGGATGGTGACTCTGGCGGTTGCTGCTTGACGCTTTGCCTCAATGGAGCTGCGATTGGCTTCACCGTCACTTTTCTGGAGATTTCAGAAGGAGAGGCTTCTGACTGAGATAAATCAGCTTGAGCCACTCGCTTCGATGTGGCTGTACTTGTGTCAGCAACTGAAGGTGCACTTGGCTCACTGCTTAATTGCACACGTTGCGGCTTTGAAGGAGCTGTTGCTGTTTGAACACTTGAATGAAAACTTACAGCTGGAGTAGTCTCCACCCGTGTAGCTAATAAACCTTCCGCGGCAGTTTTGATGGGAGGCGTTGGTTCTGCGCTGCGAATTCGCAAAGGCCCTTGCTGAAGAGACTTTGTTCGATCGTTTGATGCTGACGGAGTTTCTTCACTCGCTAAGCCGATCCGTAGAGCACGTTGAGAGAGAACCCGCGAAACGATGCCGCGTTCACTTCCGTCTCCATCGCCTTGAGAAGACTCAATTATACGTCGTGGGCCAATGACCGTTGACACGGGCTTTCCATAACTATTCATATCACCACAATGAGATGGTGCTGAAGGGATTCGCTGTGCTGGCTCCTTTGATGATTCTGCAGACACTGTTTCTGGCTTTTGCGAGGCAATTTTTCGAGTTGGCGGAATTCGAGTTGCCGCATCAGAAATAGCTGTTGATAGCTGCTTGTTTGACTGCGAGGAACTTGCGCGCGATGAATCATCACGCAAATTCTTTTGAGTTGATGCGTCCAGACGGTCAAATACGCTATCGGCTTCGTGCTAATAAAAGTTACAAAATGATAACAACACATTGGTAAATAGAGCAACAGCATATACGTCCATTGCGAGTAGTGTACATACCGGAAACACGTGATGAAATGCCCAATAGCATTTTCTGGCTTGAACACGAACATCACCAAGCGCGTCGCGTAAGAACATCGGCAGAAGTTGTACAAACTGATCAGCATATCTGGCGGAAAAATGTGAGCTGAGCAACCGTATGGCACCAAACATGAATACATGAAAATACGTACTTGCTTAGATGACTGAAACTCCATTGCTGAAGCGTGAGTGTCAAGTAGCTCACGCAATTTAGACGGAGTACTTGATTTCTGGAGCGCGCGCCATCAATAAATCTGCAAATAAATTGCATTTGGTTGGTCAAGCATTTCAGAAAAGCAAGAACAATGCATCGATTGACTCACTTGTTGATGACTCGGGTGTAGCCATTCGTAGTGCTTGCGACGATACCACGAATGCATGTGTCTGATGCCGTTGAGATCACTTGAATGGTTACATATGTAGCTTTCAGCAAGCTACTCATGCAATATTCGGCGTGCAGGTTGAACTCATCTCGGAGCACACTTGCCAACGTTTGAATTGTTTGACAAGCCTCCCGAGATACGGAAGAGCGAAGATCAGCGACCTGCTCGCACAATCGCTCACGGATTGATCGAACTCCTTGCGCGAGTGCACTCAATTGACTTTCTCCTTGTTCACCGTAACGCGTAGCCAGCTGATGCAATTGCTTGAGACCGTCGACACGTTTAGACCAATCATTGTCCAGTTGTAACTTGTCGTAGATCTTGGATAGCTCTCGCTGCAAATCTCGGTCAGACATGGCATTGTTGCCACTGCCTGTTGCATCATTTTGAGCGATATCGGCTCTTTCCAATACGATACTGGGCAATGGCGATGGCTTGGGCGGTGAAGGCTCGAATACCAAGTCTTGTCCGAGCGCGAGTCCTCCGTTAGCAGACTGCTGTCGAATGGCAGCAAGGTATTTTGCCATTGATGACGACGGTCCGCTCGACGAAGATGGAGCAGAACGTGAGGTTGCTGGGGCATACGAGGACGCAGCAAACACAGCGGAGTTCGATACTACTGGAGCTGCTACTGCAGACGAAGTTGACGTTTTAATGCCTGCGAATCTGTCTGACAACTCTTTCATGTGACCGCTTCGAATGCTCTTGGATTCCAGATCATACTATAATAGCAATTCCACAAACGTCAGATACGACTACTACAATCAGGCAATAAGCCAAGGCCACGGGAACAGCGAATATTGTTTACCATGAGCGAAGAGCCGATCGCAGTGTAGAATTTCTCCAGTGCGAGCATAGCAGACTCGCGGACTTCCTTGGCTGAGTCCTCGAGCATGCGCACAATCTACCACAAGCGACGTCAGTAAGTCACACTTGTAACTCAAGAGATCATTGCGGACAAACTCACATCTCCAAGCACGTCATTCTTCATGGATTGATACAGGTTTTGCTTCTCCAGGCATCGCCAGATGCAGTGCAATGTCTACAAGCAGAGGTCACCCATCGAGAGTGAGCACGGATTCGTTCTTGATCGCCTTAATGGATCAAGCCAAGTGATAGGCGAACCTGTTCACGGGTGCGCCAGTTCTTGTGTCCAGCGCATGGCTACAGCAGCAAGCATGCGTTTATCAGATCACGAGCGTCAAACGGTTGACCTCACCATAACGTACTTTGAGCTTCTCGAACACTGCGTCAATGCCAAGCACGTCCACAAGCCCAACGATGACAACCACGGCTTTCTCGCGCACTTGCAGCTGCATGCAACGGCCACCTCAATCAGTCTCTCGTGCTGCCGTTGAACTATGTTAGAAGTCCCAGCGCACCTTACTGTCCCCGAGACGCTCCACAAGGCTGAGCCAAAGCACTTTAAAATACGAGCGGACGGTGGGCTCGGGCACCTGCTGCAACACCAACTCGAGGCACTCGAGCGTCGTGCTCGCGATCTTGGAGTTGTTATCGCGCAGACAGCGGACCAGATCCGACAGGATGGCACTCAGATAGTCTACGGACAGCTCTTGCTGTGTCTCACGCAGCAGATTCAGCAGAGACGCAACGCCTGCGAGTCGCTTCTTGATCGCTACATGACGCAACACATAAAGTTTGTCAGCCCAAATCTCCATCAAGAGCAGGTATTCAGAAGCCAGCGAGGTATCAGGGGATAGAGAAATCAACGCTCTATCACTCCACTACCACACAGTTCCGCAAAGGTAGCCAGAGAGACGCACCGGAGGACCGAAGCAGCGCCGCCGTCTCATCCATCGCGGGCACTTTCGCTGCTTCCGTTTTCAAATTGCGCGCTCGTGGAATAAAACCTTGTCCGGATATATCCGGATGGTGTATACTTGACCAACATTCCGACGATCCGGGGTCAGTGCGATGACGGCGGGACCGCAGGTGCGCCGCGCGGCAGCGGCGAACGAGTCGTTCTTCTCGTGCATCTGGCGATGGTTGCGCACCACCTTCTGTGCGTATACACGTCCTGTTCGTCTGTCTGCTTGCGCTGTGTATAGCTAGCTGGTTGTTAATACGCAGATGTGTACAGGGAGCGTGTTCTTGGGCACAAGCGAGTGGGACCGTATCTGCGGACCGATCGGCTCCGTGGACGAGCAGGACCGCATTGTGCGCTTCCGCACGACCATGGCACTGTCCAGTGAGCTCGTGACGACCTGCAACGTCGTATTTGACTTTGAACCCTTCCCGGTACAGCACTTTGTGGGCTTCTCCTGGTCTCCATTGGTGGGCTAATGCATGTACCGCTGCATACAGGTCGAGCCGGTGCTCGAGACCATGGCCAAGCGCTCGAAGCTCAACACTGGCAACCTGACGTAAGTAGACGGATGCGTGGATTGGGCGATTCAAAGAGAAGGCTAATCTACGTTGTGGATGGTCGTTCCAGGCTCATGACGAACGTCCGATCGTGTCTGCAGCGCTGCAGCTTCGCCAATCACGTGTACGCCAAGGCCCACGCATTGCGAGACGAAGCTTACAGCTCCAGCAACGACAAGCACGAGGTATCGAGCCAACGCATGAACAGTAGCCATCCATGCAGCTGTCTGATCCGGTGGTGCTGCAGACGATGCTGGAAAAACTGTGGGAGAATCTCAAGCCTGGTGTTCGTCGCGATGGAGGGCGCATCACGAAAGAATGGGGGGAGATCGGCTTCCAAGGTGCGTCCTTGACGGCAAGAGAGCGATAGATGGACAAGATCTCAGTCTAATGATGATGATATGTATTGCGCTGGCAGGCGTTGATCCCATGTCGGATTTCCGAGGCATGGGCTTTCTGGCGCTGATTCAGCTGCACCACTTCACTAGCAAGTACCCCGTGGAAGCTCAGCGGTACGTCACTATCATAGTGCTGGCATCAATAAGCGAACGCTCATGGGGACTGCTCTGTCCATGTAGTGCGTTGGCAGAGTCCAATCACCCGACCCGCTGGTACCCGTTCAGCGTCACGGGCATCAACATCACTGGGTACGTCTACCGTCTCACGGTATTCCGTGTTGCTAATGTTGCTGCTGGAATTAGATTTGTGATTGAGCTCATCCAGGAGCGTCTGGTGGACTTTAAACTGTACGAGCACACTGCTTTCCAGTCTTCTGATGAGCAGCAAGCGGTTGAGCGTGGCCTCCTGGCGCTGCATGAACTTTATTGTGCGTTGGCAACTCCTTCGGGGCTCCCTTGGATAATCTTGCTAACGGACATGCTGCTGTTGACCCACAGGCGACGTCTTCACGCGCTTCAACACGCTCTGGGTGGTTCGGAACCCTCGCGACGTCATGGCGTTCCCCTCGATCTTTCAGGAGCTCAAGACAACCATCCGTCTTGAGTGTACCCATCGCTCCTTCAAGTACTAGGTTACACCACAGGGTTACACTTTTCCCCTATACAGTAACTGTTCCGTTGATAAGGGTTACGCTGCCTGCCAACCAATACCAGTGGTTTTACTGTATTTCAGCCAATCAGAGAGCAGCATGTCAAGTCCACCAATGTGAGTGTCATTGAAAAGGCAGCGAGCAGCTCCCAAGGACCTAGAAGCGCGTAAGAATGCCCGGCCGAACCAAGTCCAAGCCCGGCGCCCACTGCAAGAAGAAGCAGTACAAGCGCAGCCACGCCACCAAGTGCCGATCGCGTGACATTGACCAGATCCAGGTGCGTCCTTGCGGTCTGTTGGCGGAGTCCACCAAGCCACATTGCTGAGTCTCGCTCTTGCAGGATGACTTGATCCGCGAGAAGGCCACGGGCAAGGCCATGGCATTCGAGAAGGACGAGGATCTGCCTGGGTACGTTGCGAAGCGATTGCACTGTTTGAGTGGATCTCTTCTAATGCGCGCCTGCTCTTGATGATCCACAGTCTCGGCCAGTTCTACTGCACGCCCTGCGGCCGTCACTTCATGGATGTCAAGACGCGCGATGTCCACCTGAAGACCAAGGTCCACAAGCGAAGGTGAGTCTGCAGCAGGCCCATCAGTGCTTCGTATGATACTAACCCGTGGAATCTTCTACGCTTCAGACTGAAGGACGTGGCGCAGAAGCAGTACTCACAGAAGGAGGCCGAATTGGCCGCTGGCAAGTCCATCGAGAAGTACACGCCTGCGCACGCGCCGGCCGACGCCGTCATGGACGCCGATCTGTAGAGTATTGAGGCCGCCAGACTTATTGATGCATTTTAACGTGCTGGATCAAAATACATTCTTTCATGCCAAAATACCCATGTCGTTCTGCGAGATTTTATCAATTTATTTAAACGACCACGTGATGGTAAGCACGAGGCTCTTCATGACCAGTCCCGCATCTGTTGAACCTCAAAGACTGTGCGATCGCTGCGTCGTGAGGTGCATGGAGGAGCTCAACGACACTGCTACTTTCGTCCGACCTCTGCATGGGGCGCATGTGCTGTAGAAGCCGGGGGTCGCTTTATCTTGGTTTCACTATACTGATAGCGCTGTAAAAGGCCGTCGGGCAATATGCGTTTCCACAGGCGGCTGGCCAGCTGGGGTACGCTGCACTGGTTACTTACTGCCGCCCGTATAGTGAAACCCAGTGTAACCCGGTAAAAGTGAAGCTAAATGGCTGGATGCTCTGCATGGCCGATCTTCTACGCTGATGCCGGCCAACGTCCTGAGCTCTTCCTCTCTCTCGCTGGACTACTGGAGCTCAGTCCTGCACTTGCCCTCCATTGCACAGATCAGCTTCTTTCCCAACATCCACAGCATGAAGTTCGCCTCCAGTCTCGCGCTTGCTTTCTCGACTCTCTGCGCTGTCACGACCGCCCAGGACACCGCGCTCGGCCATCCGTTCACGGCGAATAACGGCGCGGCACAGACTGCTCTTGGTCACCCGGTCGCAGCGAGCAGCGGCGGTGTACACTCGGCGCTCGGCCACCCGTTTGATGCCTCAGCGTCGTCAGAAGACGCCTTCCCCACTGGACTCGGCATTCCGTGCTCCTCCAACCGTGAAGACACGCCGCTCGGGTACTCTCCGAGCTGCGACCAGTCGAACGACGGTAGCGCTGTTGGCGATGACCACCAGAAGAAAAAGCAGTCCAAGCACCATCCGCGCGACGACGGTCGCTACCACCACGGCCCAGCCGGTGGCTCCATCTCGGGAACGGACGACAAGCCACTGGGTCTCTCCAGCTGTGACGACTCGCGCGATGGCTCGGCTGCTGGATCGCTCGAGTCGGAGGATGACATCAAGGTCGAGACGACGCCGGCGCCGACCGTGCCGATCGCAGGCACGGCGCATCCCGACGCTGTCAACCCGTACGTGAAGCAGAACGACGACATCTCCAAGAAGCTGCGTTCGGGCTCCAGCTCCGGCTCATCTACTGCTCCGCTCATCACGGCGTACGCGTCGACGGCAGACAGCAACTCGAGCTCGTCGTCCTCGTCCACCGGCTTTGTGCTCCCGCTCGCGGTGGGCGGCTGCCTCATGGCGGTCGTGGGCGCTGCGGTGGTCCTCAAGAAGAAGCGCACGGTGGAAGGAACGCCCTGCGACGACAACGTCTACGGCCTCAACCTCGTCACGCCCGTGGAAGCCATCCACATCATGTAAACCCAGCAGCACTCTAGAAGCAACTGAATCCGAAGTGAGGTCGCTGTCGTCCAGTAGCGTATCGTACCGTAGCGTAATAGCTTCTCGTGTCTGATTGTGAGCTCAGCTCGTTCATGTCGCCTGTAAAACCAACAAGTATTTCCACACGATCTCTTATCATAAGTCTAAATGCCTTTGCACCGTCTTTATGGGAAAACCAAGGGAATACATAACCTCTTGAGTGAGCCAATCTCCAGTCTCCAGTATACCAACAGAAGTGGCGGCTTGAACGATCGTACGCTGTTGATGGGCAGCCAGCCACACCGGCATTGAGAACACGTCAATGGGGAATTTGACAAAGAGCTGCCCACCATTTCTGTCTCAGTAAACATGATTGTGTTAACTGCGAGTCCCTTTGTGGCGCTGAGCTCTGTTATATCACTGATTTATTTATCGATGGAGTTTTAGGTGAGTCCCTGGATTATTAATAATTGTGATGCTGGTTCAGGCAATTTGCCTTCGCGGTCGCCAATAGTCATCCAGATGTTAATGGATGCTCTGTGATGATCGCATGGCTGCAGGATGAACGTGAGCTGCTTTACAAGTCTCCGTCCTCTATGATCACTGCTGATCTGATAATGAACGGTACCACTCAAAGAGGTACATAAGTGTGGCCCAAGTGCTTCTTCGTGAATATTCCAGGAGAATGATCCTAGAGACGTGCAATCGGACGATGCACCCTTTTGTACCGTATCGCATATGCACTCATTTAAGTACGAGGAGACAGTTGAATTTGGCCCGTTTCTGACTCAGACATCCAGGCGGAGAAGAAGGGAGGTCGCCCACACCCCATCATCCTCGAACTGGTCGTAACGATCAATCATTGGTTAAAAACTCTCCTATTTCCTATTTCAGCCTATTACTGAAGCAGGAGATGAGCATCTGGCCGTGTCAACCTGACCTCGAGTCAGCTCGAATGCTCAGGACGCGATGGAGACTTATAAACGCGAAAACGCAAGCAGGGCGGAGGATTCCTCCATCTCTTTGTTCTGGGTGAATCAAGATCATCAGAGGAAGAACCAAAAGAAGGTAGCGCGTGTCGCACCATTCTCGTTCTCGCCCTCCCCCTCGCATCCCTCCCAGTGCGGCCGGTCCCCCCACTTATCGAGTTGCGCAGTACCCCTTAAGGATCTTCCGTCCGTCTGCCTCCTCTCCCCTCCAGTCCGCTCCGCTCCTCCTCCCTCCTCCAGCCAATGGCTCCACAGCGTGACGTCCTTATAGTGCTCCGCGAGAACGAAGACCAAGTAAACGACATGCGCATGAAGACCGCAACGCCCGGCGCGACGTCGCTCGTGCAGCAACTTCCACCAGCCGCGCCCGGTTGTTCGCGCTTGTATCTCTGTCGGCATGGCGAGACAGGTGCGCTACATAATGTGATCTACCGGCTCTTGATTCAGCAGCACTCAAGCTGACTCACCTCTTTGCTCCACAGAGTTCAACCGCCTGCAGCTGTTCCAGGGCCGAGGTGTGAACGCTACGCTGAACGACACGGGCATCGCGCAGGCCACACATCTGGCGCAGGCCATGCGCAACGCGCCGCTGTGCGCCATCTACAGCAGCACGCTCAAGCGCGCGAGCGAGACCGCCAGCATTGTCTCTCGGCTGCACCCGACGCTGGAGTTGCAGACCTTTGAGGACCTGGAGGAGATGAGCTTCGGCGTGTACGAAGGCCAGAAGCACGACACGTGCATGCACAAGGTCGAGGCTGTGCACCACCTCTGGGACGAGGGTAACCTGCACGCCCGGTTCCCGGACGGCGAGTGTCCTCTCGACGTTGTGGCGCGCGGCGCGACCAAGATCGACGCGATCATGCGCAGCACGGGCGCGTCCGACCACGTGCTGATCGTGGCGCACGGCCGGTTCAACAAGGTCGTGCTGGCCCACCTGCTGCACGGCAACCTGGATCACATGCACGACCTGACCCAGGAGAACACGTGCGTGAACGTGCTGGACTTTGACCACGCTACGCAGACATACCGGGCTGTGGGCATCAACCTCACGAGCCATTTGCACCCGGACCGGTGCGCCACCCAATAAGTTAGATCAGCCGCAATTGATATTTGAGCCAGCCACCATAATAGACGATAGAGAGAATGAGTGAGAGAACCGTAATTAATCAAGTGAGTGTGGAGACCGATCGTCCTCCGCCGCTTTTGCATCCAATCTGCTGCGGTTCCGTTACGCATAGTTAGCTTATCGCACCATCACAATGTCGTCGATCTTGAGGATCATGCGCACGCACTCGGCGGCCAGCTGGATTTCGCTCGTGTTCACGAGCAGCGGCTGCAGCACCTGGAGCTCATACATATCACTAATCGAGCCCTTGCGCACGTTGATGCCCATGCTGCGCTGGCCCAGTGCGTGCTTGGCGCGCAGCTCCGTCACGATGCCGATCGGGTGCAGTCCGGCGTTCTCAGCCAGTGTGTACGGCACGATCTCCATGGCGTCGGCGAACGCGCGCAGGCAGTAGCTGGCCGTGCCCTGCAGCGTGCGGCCGTAGGCCGCCAGGCGCTGGGCCACCTCGATCTCGGGGGCACCGCCGCCGCAGATCAGAAAGCGCTTCTTGACCAGCGAGCGCACGACGCAGAGTGCGTCGTGGAGCGAGCGGTCGGCCTCTTCCAGCACGAGCTTGTTGGAGGCGCGCACGAGGATCGACATGGTCTTGCCCGGGTTCACGACCTCGGTGATCTTGACGACCTTGTGGCCGCCCAGGGTCTCCTCCTGCACGAGCCCGGCGTGGCCAAGTTTCTCAGGCGTCAGGTACTCGATGTTGGCCACGGGCAGGCAGCCCAGCGACGTGGCGATGTGCTCAATGTCGTTGCGCTCAATGTCCGTGATCACGCGGATGCCCATCTTGGCCAGGAAATGCAGCGACAGATCGTTCGTGGCGTCGCGCAGAATGGACTTTTGGATCAGCAGCACGTTGGCGCCCGACTTCTTGATCTTTTTGCACAAGTTCAGGATGTACTTGCGCTCCTCGCGTAGGATGCGGTCCATAGCGGCGTAGTCGTTGATGACCACGTTGCTCTCCATGTCGGCCTTGGGCGCCGAGAGGCAGAACTGGATGAGCGCGATCTTGGCGTTCTCGATCATGCTGGGCGCCTCCGTGCCCGAGGCCGCCTTGTCAAAGCCCTTGTTGAACACCAGGCCGGTCACGAGCTCCGAGTCGTCGATCGTGCCGCCCAGCTGCTTGACGATCTTGATCGTGTTCAGGTCCACGTTCGTGGCCGTGGCGATGTCGATGACCTTGAGCACGGCGTCCACGGCGATGGGCGAGAGGCGCTCGGCGTACTCCGAGATGACCTTGGACGACAGCGATGTGTTGACGCAATTGATCAGCTCGTCGCGGTTCGTAAGGTCCACGGGGCGCGCCATCTCGGTCAAAAACTCCTCGGCCTTGCTGGCCGCCAGCCCAAAGGCCTCCGAGATGTTGGTCGAGTGGATGCCTTTGAGCAGCAGGTCTTCGCACGCCGACAGCAGCGCGCCGGCGATCACGCACACGCTCGTGGTACCGTCGCCGGCCTCGATATCCTGCGACTTGGACAGATCCACGAGCATCTTGGCCGTGGGGTGGTACACCTGCATCTGCGAGAGGATCGTGGCACCGTCGTTCGAGATGATCACCTCGCCGTTGCCCTGCTGGATCATCTTGTCCATGCCGCGCGGGCCCAGACTCGTGCGGATGGCGTTGGCGATCGCTAATTCAGCAAAAAGGGGTCGTTAGTGAGGGCCATAGAGAGCGCCCAGGCGGCGCACAGTACACGCACCCTTGGCCGCAATGATGTTGGACATGCGCACATCCTTCTCCTTCTGCTTGCCGCGCAGGGTCTCGCCCGTGGGTCTCGCGATCGTGGCCGCCATTATTCCTTCTACTGTGCTAGCTTTACGACCGGGCGGGGAACAAATGTGATCTTTACCTGGCGGGTCGTGTTGCGGCCCACACATTAATTTCGACCAATCATACGGGAGGGATTGAATTTCAGCCAATGGGAAATGATTCCTAGGAGCGCGAACCTTCCTGCAACAATTGGCGTATTCGGAAAGCAACTTAGTGCTATTGAATTATATGGAAATCAGCCTTATGTCCTACAGGAGCCCCAGCAGTCTTAAGACCTCTCCCACAAATAGATCTATGGCCAATCTCGCCCAGGAAGCACCGTAGTGAGAGAGCAGCATCGAGATGAAGGCGACTTCGTCAACGTCTCGACGGAGTGATGTCTGCTGTGGGTTCCCCATTGATCGACGGAGACACTACGGGCGAAGAAGATAGTGAGTCGAACGTGCAGGAACACGTTCAGAGCATACAGTTGACGAACAATTGTCATTCCCATGCACTCAATCATATTGGAAGTACTTGCGTCGGATCTCCGGCTCCCAAGTCTGGAGTTTTCCAAGCACTCGAGCTGCGATCTCGTGGCTCTGGAGCAGTAGTGCGCCCACACGAGTGCGATACTCGTCCTTGTGCTGCTCTGGATGAAGGAATCCCTCTCGCAGGAGAAGTGGAATGTACTGATCGGCGAGCGAGGGCGCAAGAGTAGCCAGCTGCGCTACACACCACGGCGGGAATACCAGGAAACGGCGTAATGTGGAGCTCTTACCGCCATCAGTAGGCGTAGATAATGTCCAGTGCTGTAGCACTTGAACAATGTCCGCGCGGATTTCCTCACTGCCTGGTACCCATTGTTGAAGCACCAGCAGCGCAATGACCTCTGTGCTGTCGCTGTCTTGGGCGCGTAACTGCGCAGCTACACCATCCAGAAATGCTTGGTAGCCGTTTGAGTTCACTGTTGCAGATAAAGCCTTGGCTCCGATCGCATTGGCTTGTAGCGTCTTGGCAAGTGACCGCAGTTGTAGTGTACGTGGATGCAGCAGATAGCTCTGGAGACACGGAATCGTCATCGAATGCTCGAGAACTAAGTCGCCAATAGCCTTTCATCAGTCCACTGGGGCCTAGTAAGTAATGTAGCCAACATGTACATTCGCTCACCTTGTACTCGAATCGGCCGGGCTCCCTGGCTCATGAGAGCTGCGATCTCCAGCATCGCCGCTGTACGTCGCTCGGTCTGCACTTGCTGCGTCATGTACTGGCTGATAGTCTCGTTATAGTCGGCAGATCTACACGTCGCCTGCTGCGCCTCATGCTGTTTCAGCGTCTTGAGCACAGCGATACACAATTCCGACCGAATCGGGTGGGACGACAGGTACGCGCTCTGGAGAATCGCGTGGAGCAGCACAAACGTCGCTACGACACACAGCCAGGTTGAGTCCTCCCCCACAGTCTGCAGTCGTGGCTAGCCACGTTCACTGATAATTTGACTAATAGATCACCGTTCGTGAGAGACTCGATGGAGATCCGCTCTGGGCCGCCACCGTCAATGCGCGGCAGTGTGGCGGTTGGCAGATCATTGCGTAGCTGCTCGTCCATCAGCTGCTGGTCCCATTTCGCACTGGCGCTTTCGAGGACCTTGGCCCACTGCAGCGCGCGATCCAGCGACTCTCGGTTCCACTTGTGCAGCTCGCGCGTCTGCGTTCCCTGCACAATCGTCACGAAGGCCGCGACCTCCGGAGGCAGCACCTTGCTCTTCATGATGATGCAGGGCGGCCAACCCTTATTTCAGTACGCTGAAGTACCCTTTTCGTCAGAAGCATAGGACCACAGCTTCAAGGACCGGTTTCGACGGTTCAGAGGACCGATCCTACGGGGTTGTTCCCGTCTCCCCTCCCCCTTCCTCTCGAAAACCTCAAATCAAGACGAAAAAGCGGCTGGGAAAGCATTGGTCGTAGCGTCCGTCCAAAGTTGGATCGATCTGACGCGGCAAGTGAGTCGGCTCCCCATCCTCTCTGTGTTGAGATCGAATCGCAAGGAGCTTGCAGTAGTGAACGAGACACTTTTGTGTCTTCAATCTGCCCCCTTGCGCATCTGTGTGTGCGTTCCCTATTCGCCCCCAATCTCCCCCTCCCCCCAAGCAGCAACCACACATCGCCGCCTTCCTCGTCCTCCACCAAACCCAAAGAGAGAGAGAAAAAATGGCGGATCAAGTCGCGGACAACCACGCGCTGCCGACGGACGCCGGCGCCGCGGCCTCGCCTTGGTCGGAGCATAACGCCCCCAATGGCCGCAAGTACTACTACAACAGCGTCACGGGCGAGTCCACGTGGGAGCGGTGCGTATTTTGAGCCCCACGCGCTTCCAGCGCAGGAAGCGACAGGGGAAATACTGACGTTTTAGATGATCTATCTGTCCAGACCCGCTGAAATGGCCACCCCTCAGGCCGAGCTGCCGCGTGCGACCGGCGCCCAGCCTGCTCAGGGCGTGGGTGCGGCTACCGCTGCCGCTGCTGGTGGCTTTCAGCAGGGTGCCCCCCAGGGTCAGCAAGGTATGTTCGCGTGCGCTTGGTCCTGGACCCACATTCACTTATGTATCGCGACTTAATGGACCGTGTGTGTGATTTGAATAGCCGTGGGCGCCGCTGGCTACGTTCCGTACGGCCAGCCCTACGGTCAGCCGATGACGTACGCCGCGCCTTACGGAGGTGCCAGTTACATGTACCCATACCCGCAGCCGTATGGTACGTTCCTCATTTGCTTATGTCTGCCTGCGTGCATGCGCACTGAATAAATTTTGTCTATCCATAGGCTACCAGCCGCAGGTGGCGGGCCCGGGCCCCCCGATCCAGACGACTGAGAGTGGCCAAGGTACGATCTCCTTTCCTTTATGCATTCCTGGCTGGCTGGTTGTCTGTAGTAGGCAGTCCCATTATCCTTGGTGCATACTGTATACTTATATGTTGCTATTGTGCGTCGGACTCTTGTGTCCTGTGCTGCACTTGCGTATTGTTGCATTTGTATACAGGACCTCCTGGCTGCAATCTCTTTGTGTTCCATATTCCCAACGATATGACTAACCAGGATCTCTTCAATTACTTCGGTACTTTCGGTAACGTGATTAGTGCGCGTATCATGGTCGAGAAGGAGACCGGCCGGAGTCGTGGATTTGGTACGTTCTGCTCTCTACCTCTGTGGGCGTGGCCATGACTTACACTTCAATCTTTGTGCGACCCTACAGGATTTGTTAGCTACGACA
Source organism: Elongisporangium senticosum (assembly GCA_023335835.1). NCBI lineage: Eukaryota > Oomycota > Peronosporomycetes > Pythiales > Pythiaceae > Elongisporangium > Elongisporangium senticosum. The sequence continues at coordinate 16,598 of JAADVQ010000292.1, forward strand.
ATGCCCCGTCGGCTGATGCTGCCATCAAGGGCATGAACGGCTTCCAGGTCGGTCGCAAGCGCCTCAAAGTGCAGCACAAGAAGGAGAAGGGCCAGGGCCCCATGTTTGGCGACATGCAGATGGACCCCAGCGCCGAAGACTCGGCACCCGCGGCCGCCGCCGGCAACTAGCTTTGTTGCTGCTGTATGAAACTATTATGAGGACTGGTATGACCTACAGCCAGACCAAGCATACAAGGGACCAAGAACGACAGCGTGTAGGTCGAATGGAAGCGAGAGAGTGGCCGCAAGTGGCGTCAAGAACAACGAAATACGTATAAAAAAGGAAGAGAAGATGATGAAGAGCGAGCATGAAGACAACATCGATGGAAAACAGCAGGAACAGAAGCGCAATTGGGGCGCGACGGATCGAGAAGGTCTTAATTCGGACACCCCAAGCACGCGCGGAAACGATTGATCGCCAGGTTTTCTCCAAGGCGCCGGCGTATCTTGAAGTCTCTACATGTTGCATGAGGTGCATAGCTGTATGTGATGGGCATAGGTATCTACATTGAGACGAAATAGATGTAAGGGCGTATTGGAGGCCTGTTGAGATTGAAGATTGCGTTGCCGAGACTGTTGTTGCCTTTGTTGATGCGGATTCGATTCTCCCATCCGCGGCAATCGGTGCTTGACGATCCCTTGAAGTGCAGCAGCTGCTCCTGAGGCAGAGCCACGAGCTCCACACATTGGACTGCCGCTTCTGACTTCAAAGATCCGCTTTAACATCCTCTTTTATACAAGCCCCC
>JAADVQ010000293.1:0-17381 GCA_023335835.1 Elongisporangium senticosum
CTCTTACAGTCAGAGTCATTCAGTCAGTCTATAATGTAATGTTAGCTGCGCGTGTTGTTCATGTCCGTCGTTTTGAATGGTGCAAATGGACGCGAGTCAATATTTGAGAACATTGACTTTGCCTGGACGGCAGCATATTCCCATTTCGTGGTATGATAAATAGAAATAGATATTAACGGGCTCGAACTGTAATGGACCATCCATTATGCAGACCTCATTGGGTATGTAACATATGATTGGAGCTTCTTCCGTGAGCCGTTGATGAAGAGTCTTTGCCCGTCGACTCCCCAAGGACGACCAGACGCGATGCCGCAGATCGTGTTGGGCGGCGTGGAGGCGACGGCCGCGCACCGGAGTAAGGAGGAGACAGCGTCCGTCGTTCTGCAAGTGCTAGAAGTGCTGTGATATAGTATGGAAGATCCAGCACTTCGCAGGGTTCTGGAAGCGATGACGTGGAATGGATTCGCTGTCGTTGTCAGTTGTCGGCGTCCAAACTGTGGCGTGCACGTTGCAACCGAAGGTCAACGCACTTGTTTCGATAGCCCAGTTGATGCTCATGGCCCAAGCGGTGCTCGCTGCTTCACTGGCGGAGAATTCGGGCGAGAAGGAAACACATCCACCACGGTTGGCTGCTCCACTGGCTCCGAAGACAAAGGATTTGACTTGAAGCTCTCTCTGCATCGTCCTCGTCGTCCCTCGGCATGCTCACCTTCCTGCTTGGTGGCCCACGACGGTCGACTGGTGATTGAGGCCTTTCAACTGCTGGCTCACTGCCAAACTGGGAATCGCTGAGCGATGGCTCGTGGGATCATGCCGCCGTCGTCCACGCTCACGGCGATCTTCTCCCACCGCCCGAGATTGCTGTTTCATAAAGGTAACCTAGGTACTTATTATTTTATCCAATGCAAATGTGTTAAATTGAATTCTGCATTCGGATTGGACGAAAAGAATTTCCCCCCAACCAGTCCATTTGCACGAGATCAAAAGCAGGACGCAAGCATCAGGTACGATGGCGGCGTGGATTCACGTGACCCTGGGCGCCATGAGCGACCGGAGGCCTGCTATTTATCTTGCAGGCATACTTACTGATACGCATGGTCTGTTTGTGTGTCTCTCGTGGCTCTCTGCGATCTCCATCGGCGCATTTTAGAACCACACAGATCCAAATCCAAGACCAGCAGCAACCATGAGTACCAGAGTCCAGAAGCCGATGACCCAGCCCATCAACCTGATGTTCCGGTTCCTGCAGAATGTACGAGAAGCTGTACGAAAGTCGTTTGCGCGGGGATGAATGCTGACGCGATGTGCTGCTTTGGTGCTGTTTGTAGAAAGCGCGCATCCAGATCTGGTTATACGAACAGGTGAACACGCGCATCGAGGGTCGTATCATGGGCTTTGACGAGTACATGAACCTCGTGCTGGACGACGCCGAAGAACTCGACGTGAAGAACCTGAAGAGAACACCGCTGGGCCGCATCCTGCTTAAGGGCGACACCATTACGCTCATGATGGCTGTCGACGGCTCCTCATGAGCGCAGCACTGTGGTAGGATTTCGTAGCTCCACCCTGAGAAATCAAGCCAAACAATGAATATTTGGGACGCTCTTCCACTGAGGCCCCGCGCTTACGCCTCCTCTTGTAGCAGCAGAACTCTGTCCTTTTGAATTGAAAGGCATCGGAAGTGGAGAGACAACAACAGACAGCATCATGAAGCAAATAACAAATGAGGAGCTCTCTTTGAAGGAATTATTTACCCTCGCGGGAGAATCTAGGTCATTGATCGAATGAAGAGAGTCGTTCATGTCCACGTTCACTACAGGACCGATGAAATTGGCTGGCTTAGAGCGCGAGGTAGCCAAGAGTGGCGGCCAGCAGAGTCGACACGAAGACCAGCGACTTGGACACTTCCAGAGCCGAGGCACCCGAGGGGCAAGCAGAGCAGTCGGTTCCAGAGCACTGTTGGCAGTCCGGGTCGCAAATGGGGCAGTAACAGATAGCCGTGCCGTTGTCCGCAGGCTGGCACGAGCCAATGCCACAGCTCACCTTCACGCAAGCATCTTCGGTCGAACCACAAGTAGTGCCGCCGTATCCAGCGCCACAGGTGCACGTGCCAGTCGAGACATCGCACGGCTGGTCGTTCTGACAGGCCAGATCGTTGGTGCACTTGGTGCAGCGCTGGTTGGCCTTGCCCTGCTTGCCGTTGTACGCCTTGCCGTCCCAGCCGGCCTTGCACACACACTCCCCATCGACGCAATCGCCACCGTAGCCGCAATCGACATCACAAGCGCTGGAGATTTCCTTGGAGCACATGCTGCCGCTGAATCCGGCGTAACAAGAGCAATCACGCTTGCTCATGGTCTGGATACTGGGGTACGTGCACGTGCCTTGGTGGTTGCACTGCGTCGTCGAGCCCGTGCTGCCGCAGTTGCTCGGGTAGCAGGACGTAGGGTCGTAAGCCTGGTTCTCGCAGTCCGAGACGTCCGTGCAGATGAACTGGCCAGTGACCTTGGTGGTGCCGAACGTGACCGTAACATAGTCGTCCACACTCGACTTGACAGTCGTCACGTCGGTGGAGGTCGAGGTGGAGCTGGTCGTGGAGCTGGAGCTACTGGAGCTGGAGCTGCTGGAGCTACCGACCTCCACGGAACTACTGCCGCTACCAGACGACGACGAAGCCGCAAGGCGACGACCCGATCCAGAGGAGCTGGTAGTCGCAGACGCGGACGCGGAGGACGTGCCGGAGGTGGTGGCGGAAGCGATCGTGGAAGACGTGTCCTTGGCCACGAACACGCATTGAGTGTTCAGGTAGCCGACCTCGGCGCTCTGGTACGAGGGGCAAAGGCCAGGCTGGGCACCGCGGCAGGCCGGACGTGCCTTGGTGTTGGGCGTGCACTTGTACACAGTCTCACCATACTGGCTGACCGTGATGCAGGAAGTGCCAGGGAAGGTCTTCTCGCAGTACGCGTCCGTGGTACACGTGTAGGGTTCCGTTGAGCTCGAGCCACTGGTCGAGGTCGAACTGCTGGTAGCGGCCTGGACGGTCGAGGGACTGAGGGCCGCGAGGACGGCGGCGGCCGAGACCAGGATCAGCGATCGCACCTGCATCACGTCGAGCTCTCTGACCGGACGGTTAGTAAATGAGGGACACGCCGCTGGCGCATGCGTTGGAAAAAGCCTGTTGCGGGATTTTTCGACCGATGGGTTAGACCTGAATGCTGCAGCGAAGTTCATTAGGTAAAAAGCCAGTCGTAAGCGGAGTTCTGGGATATGGGAACCGATTCGTGAAGGGTGCAGACCTTGAGAGTCAGATGGGGTTACGCTCGTCTTCTACGCCACGCCAACCATAGTGAAAGCAGCATAACAAAAGCAACGCGCTGACAAAAAATTGAAACTGTCCCAAGAGGGTGCAAATAGCCCTACCCTCCACTCACGTTGGGGCAAGGAGGGGAGGATGCGGATGAAAACTTTCCGTAAACTACGCAGACTACAAGAAAACAGGAACCCCCACTTTACCTGAAAAGCCACGAAAATTCCAAAATTTCCGCTGGTTGGGTGCGTATTTTGCGGTTACGTGCGGACCTTTACTGAATTTTGCTGTATTGTACCGAAACCTCCCGATGGCGTCCTTTCTAAACAGTGTCGGTTTCTACACACATTGCAGTTGATGGTTGTTAAGGGCTGATATGTACCAGATAAATGGTACAGCAAATCGTGTACCTGAGATGGACCAGTGGTACATTTCGTCGCTACGATGTACCAGAAATATGGTACCCTTTCACTTCCTGGCACATTTGTTGGCGAGCAGCACAATTGGCACGATGGTGTTCTACTTTACGTCCTCCGGTACACTTGGCACATCGACTCCGGCTCTGTGGACTCGAATGTGGCGCTGACAAGAGCACGTGCATGTAGAGGGACATGTCATTTACATGGGCAAGGACAAGTTCGAGAACGAAGACCTCATTCGCTACGGCTTTCTGGAGGATGTCTGGTAAATAGATAGTCGCACTCGTCTCAAGTTAATCAGTCGGCCGGTCTGCTCATCTCTCGTCTGGCGGCAGGTTCCACGTTGACGACTTGTCGTCGGCGCACGTGTATCTTCGTCTTCCGCTGGTAAAGGGATGTACTGGTACTCGTGCGTGAGATCGATGTGTTCATGTGCGCTATTATAATCCGTAGGGCCAGCGCATCAAAGACCTGTCGGAAACGTGCTTGGAGGAATGCGCGCAGCTCGTGAAGGTCTGCCGCTATCTATGATTGTACTGCAATCTATCAAGAGTCCTAATCTCCATTTTGCTGGCTGTTGTGAGCAGGAGAACTCCATTGAAGGCTGCAAGAAGAAAAGCGTCGACGTGGTAGGTGCCTGAGGCTCTTGATGATGTTTCAGGGCCTCGTCTTACAATGTCTCTGTGCGCTTGCAGGTTTACACGATGTGGCAAAATCTGAAGAAGACAAACTCGATGGAAGTCGGCCAAGTCGGGTTCAACCATCCTGACCGAGTACGTTTTGCCACAAAACTTCGGGTTGCATTGGTGTCCTTGAACTAATGCCGGTCTCTTAGGTTCGCACATACGAAGTGAAGGAGAAAAATCGCGACATCCTGAAGGCGCTCAACAAATCGAAAACCGAGGCACACCCAGACCTGGAAGGTCCTTGGCTTCTGTCTCGATTTCACGCCTGATACTGTGGCTAATAATTTGTGTGCTGCGAATACGAAAGAGGAGCGACGACAGCGAGAGTTGCTGTACAAATCCGAGCGAAAGAAGCAGCGCCAGCAGTTTGAAGCCGCTGAGAGGAAATCAAAGGAAGAGCGGAAGCAACAGAAGGAGCTGCGCAGCTATTCGTACGTGCATTCTGATCACGCTGTGGGAATTCACCTTGGAAAACAGCCTCACCTTTTGGTATCTCAGGTCTCTGATGGCGAGAGAAAACATCGAAGCATCCGAGCGGTTCGAGGCCTCGGCTGATCTAAGTAGCGTCAATGCCTACGAAGAGGACTTTATGTAAGACTTGGTCCTCCACCAAACTGACAGGCTCGTGTCCTTTCGGTACCCATGCCCTCAAAATCAAAAAAGCCGGTGATCCGTTTGAATTGCAATTCGGTTTAATTATTGATGACTGATCTGCGTAAGTGTTGTCAACAAAATGTTGAAATTCAATGTCCACCACATAAACTTAGGTCATCTGAGCCTACTTCGGGGCCATTTTTGAAGTCGGCATCGCCCAGTGATTCGTGCATGGCAAATGGTGGAATGGAGAGCGAAGCCAAGCCGAGTGCCTCTCCTTCGGCCGCCTCCGGTGGCGACCAGACGCAGCGGATGGTCGCTCAATGCCTGAAGATGCTGGCAGGAAGCTCGGACGAGCACAAATTCGCTGGTCTTTTGATGATCACGAAGCTGCCTGCACTCGCAGACGCCCAACGTCAGGAGCTCCAGCGCCAGGTGGTCGACACTGTCGGCGTGAGCTTCTTCCTGCGCCTGCTGCTCACCAAAGGTAGTACTGTCTTCTGGCTATTGCACAAGCGCAAACAGCTGACGGGGCATGCATGTGTGCGCGTGCAGGACCTGATGCGGAGGACAGCAGCATGTCTTCGTTCCAGACGTTGGGCCTCAACTTGATCGCAAGGTTCAGATTTGCCCATTGCGGTTGTCCTGCCACCTCATGTAGCTGACGCACTTGCTACTTGTACTCTGCAGCTTTTGCCAGGAAACCTCCATCGCAGAAACTTTTGCGCAGGAACCTCTGGTGCGCTTTGTATTCGAGCAGCTTGGGTCTGCATCCGTCGCTGCTCAAGCGCATGAAGACTGTATCCATATTCTTAAGAGCATTCTCAGTACTGAAAAGGGGGCCAATGTACGAGCATATCTGGTAGTGGTGGTTGTATTATTGTCGTGAACTGACACGTCTTCTTTAGCTTGTGTTACAAGAAAGCATCCTTGGTCGTCTGTTCAGCGCTCTGAAGAAGATGACCCGCAACGCTGCATCTGCCGATAAGTCATCCACTACTACCTACGCTACGATTCGAGCTGCATCAGTTCTTGACTCCTTTTGGTCGCTAGTTGAAGCGCTCTCGACTCGAGTGGAGATGTGGGAGCACATCCACAACTACGACTTTGAGTTCATATGCACCAACTTTGCAGAGGTCCACGGCGATGTGTCGATAAAAGTGCTCGCAATTTTCAACAACTGCACGAAGCTGATGGACGAAGGCAAGGTGCCACTCGAACTTCTAAGCTCGCAGTGTCTGTCGGACATCCGCGTCGGAGGGCTTCGCTTTTTGCGTGCCAAATGGCCACACCAGGAACGAGACGCGTGCTTGAACCTAATCTGTCAGCTGATGAGACAAGCTGGAACTGCGTGGATGCTCTCGGGGACGACACTTCGCACGCAGACCCCACAGGACGAGGTCTCTGGGGGAAAATTCGTCCTCTTCGTGTTGAAGCTGGTCGCGATTGAAATTAAACTAATGATCGATGAAATTGAGCTCGCTCTTGTTCAGATGGAAGACAAGGCCGTTGAAAATGCTGACGATCTCGAGCGCCAGGAGAAAGAAGTCGAGCGAGCGTTGCAAGTTCTTCCAACGTGCTATGGAGTTGTTGAAATGATCATTACTGGTCTGGTCGCAAATTCTGAAGATGAGCTCCTGCTGCCGTACGAGATCCTGATTGAGATGAAGGGAACCTTCAACCAAATCTTTGTAGTGGTACTGGAATTCCTCACACTCGCGAGAGATTTCATGAAAACCCACCGCTTTCGGGAGCAAACGGAGAGCCAACAGCATGGTGTCGACCAACTGCATGCCGTTGTTTATGCAAGTATTCGTGTCGTCAGCGCCTGGATTGCGGAAGATTCCGACACTGGAGTCGACCACGTCATCGATTTGGTGCCGTTCCTTGTCTGTTACAAGATCAACACTCACGAAAACGCACCCGAACCATCAGTGCTCCATGCGGAGGATTGGGATTCCGATGATGAGGTTGATTCCGATGATGAAATCGAAGATGTTACTCGCAAGATGGAGCAAATGATCTCCTCTGCTCAGCACGAAGCCACGCTCGACCAGTTGCATTTTCTTCTGCCTGGTCTGCTGCAGATCAGTGCTCTGCCCCAAGGCGCATCGACGATGCTGGAAGACGCGGAGGTTTTGCGCCGCATTTTGGGGTTTTGCTGCAAGTTGTGCACGGATATCGCCGAAGGATCATGCGAATACGGCAGCCTGCCCACACTGACGCTGAGCCTCGGCATCTTGATCAATCTATTTCTCATCGGCGGCCAGGACGATTCAAAAGCCTCGTCAACTGGTTCTTCTTCCATTCCCAACGCTTTGGAATGGTTCCGAGCGCTAAATTTCCTCCTTCCAGTTGCCTGTGCAAGTGGGAACACCCTTGTCGCTCAAAGCGATCTAATCCTGGAAGACCGAGGCGATGATGATCGATATATCATGGTGCTCCATGCTGTGTGCGTGGTGTTGTTGATCACTGGCCACCTGCAGGATCTGCGCCAGCCCCCATGTCTATTCCCACCGGCGGTCTTGCAGCTTGTGGCTCCGTTCAATGGTATCATCGACTGGCTCACGAAGAACCCGCCCGATGCCGAGTCCGAGTCTACCATGGATCTGTTTGAGCTCGTGCGCATGCTGTCTATGCGATGTCGCTTGACACCCAAGCTCTTCCAGTAATAGGCTTGCGCCAAGCACCGATGCATGGCATCCAATTCAGTCTACGTGGAATCAAATGGTAAAAAGAACCTGAGCAACATGTCTTGTTTGGCTCTGATCGCTACTTACTAGGATACCTGGGGGCTTCTTGTGTTTAAAACTGCCATTATTCTTATACCGAAGTCGAGAGATCCTGCTCCTCTGAAGATCCGCTCAGCCGTGTCCGCTTGTTCATCTCGGGCGCGTCTTCCTCGCGACATCGTCTTCGTGTCGAGTTCCGTTGCATCATAGGCACCACGGGCTCGGAGATGCATGGCGGCAGCGTGGCCGACAGGCCCGAGCCGCGCTGTACTACACTGGCGTTCATGACGGGTCCTGCTGCCTGCAACAAAGACAGATCCACGACACTGGGGAGCAGCATTTGATCGGACGGCTCGCCGGTCAGCGGCGCGTTTCGTCGGACGCGTGCGTTCACGATCGCGCGTATGACCTGGTTACTGGCGGACAGCTCGAGTAGCTCGGCCGTCGGCATGCGCGCCTGCGATTGCTGCAAGATGATGGTGGTGTTGATCGCGTACACGCTGTAGTTGGTGTACGCGTCGGTCGGCAGTTGGTCGCGGCAGGTGGGGCACGTGCTGTGCATCTTGAGCCAGGGCTCGATGCAGTGCTCGTGGAACTGGTGCTGGCATGGCAGCTGGGCACACGGGGTCGTGAGCGCCTCCATGCACACGACGCAGCAGCTAGCGTCGTCGTTCACTGGCACGAGTTTCCGCTTGAGCGCGTCGATGACGTGCACCGAGGCCGGCGATACGTTGTTCAGTTGCGGCATAATGTATCGAATGATCGATTGCACCCATCGCGGGCTCTTAAATAATCGCAGCACGTCCTTGATCTGCGAGTGGGGTGGCGCCGCGTACCGCACGTTGACGCGGATCGCCAGGTCCATGGCCGCGGGCTGTCTGTCTCCGTCCTGCGCCATGACCTGCTGTCTGTTCGCTTCCTTTCGTCTTGTGCTGCTGTTGCTCGTACTGACTCGCGCAGGAGTGATGGTCAATTGGTCACACCCAGAATTTCCCTTCGACCAAGAGCAAGCGGCAACGGCAACGAGCGGCTTTCCCTTGAGGCTAAACGAGGCGGCGGCGGCTGCTGTCGCTGGCTGGCTGACCTGCTTGGCGCGTGCGGTCGTGAAGCTGTGTGTTCCTGGCAACGGCCTCCTCCTCCTGCTGTTGCGGCGAGCCCTCTGACGCGGCTGTTTCTGCGCCTGCCTCCAGTTTTTGCCTAGCGATCGTGAACGTGTAAGAAGTAAGAATGAGTCCGAGGATGAGTTGGGCTGCGCGTCGTCGTTTCTCTGCGGTTGAATATGCGCGCGGGCTGTTTTGTTTTTTATAGCAAGGCTGTGTGTTATTTTTGCGCCGCCATGCGATGATCGGAACCAGGCGGCCGGGAATTTGCGCACAGGCGCTGTTGAAACACGGCCAAGATATCAAGCACAAAGGGTTAGTTGGATAAGGGGGGTTGGGAACGGAGTGCTCTCATAATGCTATCTACAGAACAAACACTGGGCAGGAAACCAACCACAGCAGCCATTCCATGCATGGCAGCTCTTGCAATTATAGACGAGATCAAGCGTTTGAGCTCTCGGCCAAGCACAGGTGGGAAGGGCGAAGACGAAGAAAGAACATGGTGGCTACGAAGCGCAGAAAACTAAGAACCGGGGCTCAGCTGCTCAAGCAATAAATAGACGAGTATCAGAGCATCATGTCCATGCTGCTGCTTGGGCGAAACCCTCTTGGCTATTACGCCCAATGTCGTTTCCGTTTGGTGGGCAGTGGTCAGAGCAGTTGCAACAGTAGACGTGGCTTATGGAGATTGTGAATCCGTATGCGTGGTGCAAAAAGAAAGCTATGGAGACGTTGGATTCGAAGATCGTATCTGCGCTCAACCGTGGTATCTTCTCGTAACTGGGAAAAGCACAAGGAGCATTCAAGGCATTGACTAACACTGGCACGCCAAATATTGACCCATTCAATCGATTCGCGTAGGTGAAAACGGTAGTTTTGATGAAGTTGAACACCTTTTGGAATTGTGAAGGCGTTGTATTGGACGGTTTAAAATGTCGCTGAACCAAGATGTTGCGTAATAGGATTTGGTCATGCGGAATGAAACTTGATTTTGAAACCTCCTCACGTGATAACACATCAGAAAGTGGTTTGGCCAGTCATCCGAGTTATTAAAGGAACAAGAAACGAGCATTTCTTCTCAGATGAAGATCCGGGATCTACTGATAGTATCAGAGAGGATATTGAAGGCACTATTTACTTCCCATTGATGCCTGATAAGCGATCTGGCGACGAGAGTACGAATGAAGAGTGCAATATTGGTGCTGGATTCGCTGTGATCGGGCGAAGTGTCTTGCTTTTTTTGGGTTGAATGGACCCAATTTGACGAAAAGAATCCATGGGTGCAACTGAAGGGCGTGACGTGGCTTCCATCTCTGAACACAAAAATATATATCAGTGGTCTCATGCACAAGAGTTCGACCAAAACCAATATTTACCTTCGGGCTCTTCCGATAGGAGCAGCTGAACTTGGTTTTGGAGCCGCTGGATTTCGCTTTTTTGTTGATCTATGACTGAGTTTAATTCATCAATTTTTGCAATCGCTCCAGTTCGCTTGTCTCGATCCATCTCTAAGCGTGCAAAAGGAAGAACACTACCACCTTTGCGGATTTCTCGGTGCTGCTTCGATGGTGTCGTGCTGCCAAGAGGTATTAATTTGGATGGAATATTGACTGCGCCGATATCGACTGTGAGATTATTTTCTTGCGGAGAAGGTAGCTGAGGGCATGATGAATTTGATTGAAGGCGCTTTTTTGAGGCGCTTGAAGGTGTCCCTGGCGCTCCAGTATTGCTACAGTTAAGCACGCTTTCAAGCTCCCGAACTCTCATGTCAAGAACCTTGTTATCCTTGCGAAGCTTATTGCATTCTTCAATCAAGAAACTTCCTTCTGCGACTGAGTCACGTCGAATACGGTCGGCTTTGGCCTTTGTGCTTTCCAAAGCAGCTCGCAATGTGACGATGGTTTTGCTCATAAACTCCATGTTCTTCATCGACTCATCAACTGCTTGTTTGCAGTCGTATCCGAGAGCCTCATCGGATGAAGAAGAAAGCAAAAGGGGATGAATTTGCTGGGATCGCTGATCGAGTCCAGACTTGGCTGGTGCATTTGTTGCTGTTCCAATTTTGCTTTCAGTTATTGCTCTTTCATCGCGCTTCGCTGGAGATGCGTAGCTGGGTGATTGTCCTCCCTTTAGTTGACTGTTTTTACTGGCACTTTTGCTTTCGGGATGAATATTTGCTGTAATAACTGCCTTTGGAGGGCGTTTGTGTATGGTTTCCCCGATGACGAAGACTCTGTAGGCATCTTTGACCGCTGCATCCAAGTCTTTGTAATTTGAGAGTTGAGCCAATCGAGTAAATTCGCGTGTCATCTCACTCAAGGAATAATCCTTCTTCAATGTGCTTTGGCGCAGCATCTTGACTTCCTGAAGAAGGCTATTCACTTTGACATCTTTCCGTTCAAGCTCTTGCTGCATAGCTGCTTTGCTTTTGAAATCCTCAACCAATTCGGTTTGCATTTCGCTGATGTGGTTCTCAAGAGACGACATGTGATTTTGCATCGGTGCTTGCTGAACCTCGAGATTATCAATGCGGTGGTAGAGAACTGAGCGAAAGTTTTCCAAAATACGGTTTGATGACTTCAAGCCAGCAATCGCCTTTTCTCTTTCGTTGATGGAGTATTTGCAATGTTCGAAATGCTTCTCGTATTGAACTAGCATCCCCTCCAATTTTTCGACCTTCGCTTTTTCTGTTGACAAGATGATATCGCGTGCATGAGAAGTCGCTTTCAGCTCTTGCATCTTTTTGGTTAGTGATTCGAGCTTGGTGTTGGCTGCGCTTAGCTGACCTTGCTTGATCGCAGTATTCTGACGCTCGGTATCGAGTAGTTTTTCGTACTCAGACCGAGCCTTTTGCAGCTCCTGCTCATATTCCGTTTCTTCTTGATGCAGAACTTCCTCAAATTTGCTGTGGTTAAATTTGAGATCTTCATGCAGGCGCTTGATGACTTCGTTCTGATCTTTTGCTCTCGCATACGATGATTTTCGCTCACTATGCAATATTGTGCGATGCTGGTTATCTTGAGATTCAATCAGTGCCTCACACCGTTGTCTTGTTTGTTCCAGTGTCTCTGACACCGCGTCATAGCGAGCTATTTCTTGGGCAAGTTTGCGCTCATATTGGTTTTCAAGCTCTTGGGTCAATTTTACGTGATTTGCCTCCTTTTGCGATAAATCTTCCACGTGCTTTCGAGCAGCTTGTTGATGTCGAGATTCAAGTTCTTCATACCGCACACGCTCTTGAACCACTAATGTTTCAGTCTCTTCTTTTATAACCCGCAACCGCTCGATCCACTCGTTCTCCTTGCGATGTAAAGCGAACTCCACATCCGCCTTGAGCTGGTCGTAATTTTGCTGCATTTCAACAAGTGTGGCTTGGCGTTCATCGATATCTTCACGTGCAACAAGAACAGCATCTGCAAACGTCGCCGTAGTTTTCTTTTTATCGGTTTGCCTTTGGAACCCTTCCATTATGCTCTTCTCTTGCGTTTCGATGATGGATGAACGTGAAAGATGGCTGTTGTTCAAAGAAAAAATGCAAATGCTTCCGTCTTCAGAGCTGGTGACCATGCATTCACTATCCTCGGTGATTCGCAAAGTAGTGATGGATTCAGTGTGAGCGAAGTATTCCCCAATGATTTTTGCACTTAGTGGCCATGAGTATACAAGAATACTGCCGATATTGGTGGCTGCAAAGAGGCGTTTGCTCTCCTTCATAAGCGCCAAGGATGTAACGCTGACACCTTGTGGTAAATCGACTGTCGTCATTTCTTCACCACTCAAAATCTCACGCAGCTTCCCATCACTTCCAGCTGCCACCACAAGTTTGGGGTCATCGTCGTCGACGACAAGCGCTGAATATTGGCACTGCTTGACGACGTGCAACATTTCTTCGCATCGAGTTCCTATGTTCAATTTAGAAGTATAGTTAGTGATACGATGTTGGGTGGCAAAGGTTTCTAAGCTGAAGCACACCTGTAGTGATAATCCACCGATAAACGGCACCATCATGGCCCGCTGATAGCAGGGAAAAATCGTCACTACTCCAACAAATTGATCTGACTGCACCAATATGGCCAGAAAATGTGTGGACGGGCTCAACCTAACATTGACCAGAAAATGCTCAATACAGGAGCATGCAATTGGACACTGAATTATATCAAGGCATTTTACCGTGTATGTGTGAAACGTAGTGACTGTAAGTCCAGATGCACACGCGAATAAATGGCCTCCATTCGCAAACCGAACAACTCGGCAAGACTTGATCGCAATTTCTCGTGTCTGCTTCAAGCTGTCTTGTAAAATGTTGTACATTCGAACTCGCTCCTTGAATGCCACAAGGACCTGGAAGCCCGATGGATGAAGCGTTAACGCGATCGGTTCTTCTGAACACTGATACAGAATCTCATATTGACGTAATTCATAATTCCAGACTCGAACGGTTTTGTCCGATCCGCATGAAGCAATGATAGGACGCTGAATGCAAGTATCAACTTGTAAGACAGCTCCAATTTGATGTCCCTAGTCCGTAACGATTGCTCAATCATCATGATTCACCGTTCAACACACGATATGAAGTACTCACGTGCCGAATCAGCTCACGGAAGTCGATCCGATCTTCTTGGAGCGTATCAAGAACACTCATCGAGAATGTGATCAGTTCGTGGCTCTTAGTGCAAGCAATGATCGTTTCAACACTGGGAGAGACTGCCAAGCACTCAAATGCTATATCTCCAACTGAAACAGACCGAATAAATGCAAATGGATCCTTGGGATCGTCCTGTATGATCAAGCAATGTTTGTTAGCGAACAGGGGACAACGCGTGCAAGAAGACAACTACTTCTACGTACTGAAAACTCATAGATACTGAAGAAACCTGCTGATCCCCCCAACACGAATCCCTTGGTATGAGTACCAATGCATTCCATACGCACATAGGACGGTTGATGGCATCGGGAAGAGTGAACAAGATCGACAGTGGTGCAATCTGCCGTTGACCGGAAACAAAGAAGCATGCCCCGCTCTGACACGGCGATCATAAATTCCTTTATCCATACATGATCAACAAAGTGTTCATGTTCACGCGCCTGAGGGACGAAATTCCCAATCTTGAAATCGTTGTTTGTCCACAACCAAAACTTCAAGATCATCGGTCCAGATACAGAGATATGATTGCAGTTGTTTGGATTGATGTGGATTCTTGTTCCTCGACTCGGGCACTTGTACGACGCGATCAGCTTGGAGTTGCTAATCTTCCAGTACGTAACATTATGTGACGGCGTGTCCTCTAACATGGCGAAATACTTGTTGTCAGCTGAAAAGCTGCATGCAACGATATTGGCACTATGGGAGAGCTGGATGCTGCGGATTCGAGTGCGAGTACTCGCCTTGTATATGCAAAGAACATGCTGGATCTGTTGGTCTGGAAAGTGAGAGGTCATTTGTGGACTGATGGCCGGTATTCCAGGTGCGAGCCCCGGGATCGTCACCGCCATTGGCACGCTGTTATGATGCACCTCGGCAACAGCTATCAATTCTCGGTTGGGGGAAACATGAAAGCACTGAACTGATTGTACGTTTCGAGTGTGATGAAAGAATTCCATGGCGTTGTTGTCCATGTGGAACAAACTCAAATGATGTGCCGCCGGATAAATGATCACATTCTCACTTAGAAAATCCACGAGGTTGTGCCCGCCATATCGAGTACCAAGCGCATATCTGGATGGTTTACAATGCAAAAAAGAATGTCAGCTCGATCCGTTTGTGCTTTCACAGACACTTGGTTAATGAGTGCACGCACGAGAGTTTCAGGTGGATGTTGCCTTCTTTATCGTCTTCGATAGCGATAGCCGCATGCTGAGCTGCAGTTGGTGAAGAAGCTGTGTCGAGCAAGCCTTCATGGTCGCTATGCGCAAGATCGTCTGCCATCACTTGTTACAACAGGCGCATCGACCTCTTTCACTAGAGAACTTTACGTGCAAAAGCTATTATAATACTACCTATCGCTTCCGGTGGGTTTGGTCATTGTGCCAATTTTATCATGCGGTTTCGAAACTTCACACGCTGGTCGAGCATGAACATTTCACGAAGAACACACACGCGACTGCTGCATCTGCGAGCGGCGTGCAATCCCCACACCAATTAGACTTGGAAGGCACCGCTGCAGCCGGAACTCCCGATCGTTAAACATGCTAGGAGGGATATTCCAAAAGCGAAAGAAGATCCAAGAGCTGCGATCTCCTTCGCTACAGGATATTAAAAAGTGCGACCTATGACGTCCTTGCTTTGGTACCAAGCAATAGTTGATCCTGACGACGTGCAAATCTAGGTTCCGCGATGCGTACGCCAAACATGCTGACCAGTGGCATGTAGAAACCCCTTCTTGTTTCGAAAAGGTGCTTGAACGCTTGTTGTTGTCCTTGCGATGGGCATATTACTCAGGTATTGGCATTTACAGAGCATCTACAAAGCAATCTCGTGCCAAAAGGAACTTCACTCTGTGGATTTCCGCCAAGAGGATATCACGGATCCGCAGGTTATCGCACTTGCTGAAGCGCTGGTAGAGATGCCCATGATATCGACTCTTGATCTTCGCGACAATCGTATCACAGATGATGTATGCTCATGTATATGTCTTGCTCGTGAATCGATTCTGCACTATGAGTAGTATTAACCATCACTGTTTTCGGTGTACAGGGAGCTAAAGCAATCCTTGAAGTGATGCGGTTGCAGATCATTGCGGCAAAGATTCCGGTGAAGACTGATCCAAAAACTAAAAAGCCTATTCATCCAGTCGTTCCTGAGTACACGAAGTATGTCACGAGCGTGAACTTGAAAGGAAATGAGATCTCTGCGCACATATTCCAAGAAATCACGCAGTACACTGATATTCTGAAGCGAGAAGACAAGAGACTCGAAATTCGGGCAGCTTTAAGTCACATTTATCTTGATGGCGCAGGTGGAATCGATGAAGAGGAATTCAAAGCTGTGCTGAAGTTGTTGACTGGGACAGAGCCAAGCAAGAAAGATGTTCGGCTACTGATGCAGCAGCATACCCTTTCAAATGATCGAGCACCTTCAGCGAATAGCCTCGAAAATTTATTATTGGCAAAGTGTTCGTCTTCTCCATCGAAGAAGGCAGCATGCCCGCCGTGGGAAGCGCTGGTTCAAGTACGATACGCAACGTTGGGTATGCGGAGCCCCACCGTAATGAGTCCAACGTCACAGCAGGGAGATTCTGCGAAATCGACACCATCAAATGCGCACTCTATTCGGTCAGCTCAAGTGAAGTCGACTACCCCAGTGGTGGGCGCAAAGGCAGGTCCAAGTAGCGATGACCCTGATATTCAGTCCTCATCTTGTACTTCCTCGATGCAACGGCCTGCCGTTGTCTCTATCCAACTCGTGTCACCAACGAAACCCCCCGAATCTCCACCGCACGTTGCAAAATCTTTTGCAAGCCCCACTCCGTCTCAGCTGCAGGTGAACGAGTTCAGACCTCCGTCATCTCCTCCTCCGCCAGTACCGATTCTGATGAAGCCATCTCCAGTTTCTTCTGAGCACCAAACATCATCAGCCTCCACGCCTCGAGCATTTAATGGCTCAGCTATCAATAATGACGCAGCAGGAGATACACCTCGAGTATTATCAAAGCCTGCTAGCGTCATAAGCACAGTTCCAATTGCTTCCAGCTCACCGTACTCTGCAGCAGCAGAGTCACCAAGGGCTGATATTTCAGCTCCAATTCAACCACCGAAGACAGAGCCTACTACGCGTGTGCTCACCTCGGCGGGACTGAGCGCCTCTGCTCTCGCGGGAAAGGATGCCGAAGGAAAGCAAGACGTAGGTCTCTCTTCACGAAAGACGTCGCACCACTCCACACCTTCGTCAAGCAGCGAGTTACCCCCATGGAAGGACGACAATGTTTTCACAGACAGTGAGGAAGACTCCAGCAATGGCGATAGTCATGATGACTCAAATGACAGCGCTGCTGGAGATATGAGCGCCAAAGTGGACACTCACAATAGCAGCGCGATGAATGGCAGTAGATCACCTTCAGCGTGTTTATCTGACAATCGCCCTGCAACCGCCCATCGTAGAATGAATTCGGGTACATTTGCTAGCGAAATTGTTGAGCTATCTGATGGCGAGGCTGACGATACAACATCTCCAAGCAAGATGACCGAGGGATACTACTCAAATATTCACTCTCAGTATGAAAGCAAAGAGGAAATCGATCTATCCTCTTTGGTCTATTGTGGAAATATCATCGAATCGAATACCAAAACCAATGAGCACCGCCAATCTGCGGCATCCAACGGCTCGGATCAAAGCGCAGCCTCCAAAAGTAAATTAACGGATGATGAAGAACCTGAAAATGACGATGCGGGAGATGTTCTTGAGCGAGTGGAATATGCACTAGCAGATGTGCTAAAAGATGGGAAACAGCGGTCGATTGCGAAACTGATTCATTCCGAATTCCGCCGCGGCATGGTGCTCACTGATTTCCCTGATGAGATCCCATTCCGCAACCTTGTTGTCTTGC
>JAADVQ010000294.1:0-17374 GCA_023335835.1 Elongisporangium senticosum
GACCGGTCGGTCAGCAGCGGTAGCACCGCGGTGGCGCCTGCATCCTCCGCGGCCGCCGCCGCACTGGCCACGGCAACAACGAGCAGCAGCAGCATTCGAGTGAATAAAAGAAACAAGAACAATTTGCTTTGAAGAATGAATAAAAGAAGAATAAAAAGCCATTCGCATTGCAGATCCTCAGGTGTTCGTGGTTCGACCTCGTGGATTCGCTCGGCAACGCGTTCAATGGCACGACTCCGGACCAGATTCCAGTGAACAACAACGACAATGTCGCGTCTCTCCGGACAGCCGTGCAGAGACTGTATGAAGGCAGCCACCTCCACGGGATTGCTGCCTCCGACTTGCTCGTCTACTAGTCGCAGAACGCAGAGCGGCCGCTGGAACTCGATGCAATGATTGGAAAACGCGGCAGAACATGTTCTTCTCGCAACTTGCGACAGTTGACCAAGTCAACGATTGGCTTGAGTTCCCGACTAGGATGCCGCTGACGGAGCTCTGTCAGCTCTACGTTCGTGAGTCCTACAGCGTTATCGCTGAGCAAGCGCTGTCCAAGACCGATCCCAATCGCCGGAAGTACGCTGTCATTACAGGTACACCAGGGATCGGCGTGTTCTACGTCATGTGGAGATTGATCAAGGATAAGAAGCGAGTGCTGTTTCTCACAAGGAAGCCAGCAGTCTACTTTGATGGCAGCACTGCATGGGATTGCGACCGGTCGCCAAAGCCTGGAGATCGGCAGTTCTGGTCGCCTGATTTATGGTGCCTCGTTGACTCTGTCGATCCAACTGCTATAGCTGATTTGCCCATTGAGCGCTGCTCGGTTCTTCTCGCGAGCACGCCGCGACGAGATTACATTGGTGAATTCAAGAAGCCCGTCCTCACTCCAAATGTGTTGGACATGCCACTGTGGACAAAAGACGAACTCACGGCCATCGCTTCCTTGTATCCAAATGCTGCGGCTGTGTGGGAAAACCGCTTCGAGTGCTTGGGCGGCGTTCCTCGCCTCATATTTCAAGACATTCAATCAGACTCGCGAGCGTTGCTGATGTCGGCATGCAGCAGCTGTTCGCTTGACGATTGTATCATGCTCATCTCCATTCACTCTGAAATCAGTTCGAAAACCAAGATTATCCAGACACTAATTCACATCCAGAGCAAGGCGCCCTATCACGACTATAAGGTCGTTTATGCGTCAAAGTTGGCCATGCAAATGATTGCTCGAACGAAATGACACTCGGATCGCACCAAGATGCAAAGCCTTCTCGACTCATGTACTGGCACAAACGTTATGCGGGTACATTTTCGAGCCGCATGCGATGGATCTGTTGGAGCAGGGCGGAACTTTCACATGTCGAAAGCTGCTTTCTGCTGGTGAAATGCGAAGTGCGATGCGATCAAGCGCAAGCGAGACACTCGAGACAGTGAAGATGAAGAAACAATCACTATTCCACAGTCGCAGCTCCGTCTCTTCTTTTTGCTGCCACCATTATATTACAAATTATGCACCAAGAAAACGGCTCATACAATGGAGCAGGCTGGAATTCTCATACCGTATCCAGAAGAAGTTTGACCAGAGTTTGTCTGGTATGGTCAGCCATAGCCTAACGTCCATGCTTGTTTGCTTATTCGAGATCAACATCATTCACTCTTGCGTGTTACTATAGTTGGTGAATCGAATGACTCTGAATTTTTCAATAATTCCTTTTTAAGTGATGAAGCCGCGCTATATCTTTTAAATATCTGATAGGACAGCATCAGGGAAAACAAGTATTGATTGGTATACGGGTCTACTAGTAATGCAAGGTGACCTCAGCACTCAAGGCACTCCAGACGCGAGCATCCTGCGCTCTAGCTTAAATGACGCTGCTTCTAGGCGAAATGGCCTCCATGTACTTGGGCGACGTGTTCTTCTCGGCGGTCTTGCCAACGGTGAACAGCTCTTCAATATCTTCCAGCAGCATGCCCTTGGTCTCGGGGCAGAAGAAGAACACGAACGTGCCCGAGACGCAGCACGTGGCCGTGAAGAGGAAGAAGACGCCATTGATGTTAAGCGACGGAAAGAGCTTGACCACGTACGTCATGACGACGCCCATGACCCAGTTGGCCATGGTGGAGAACGACACGGCCGTGGAGCGCACCTTCATGGGGAAGATCTCGGCCGGGTAGATCCAGCACACGGGACCCCAGCTGATGGCAAAGTTGAACACGAAGAAGGCCGTGCCCAGCACGATGACGTAGCCAGCCGCCTTGGGGCAGCCAGAGTTGTCCGTGTTGCCGTCACAACCTGCAGTGAACGTGATGGCTGACAGTAAGTGGCCCAGCACCATGCCTACAGCGCCGATGAGCAGCAGCTGACGACGACCGAACGTGTCCACCCAGCGCATGGCCGGGATGGTACTGATCCAGTTGACGGACGACAGCAGCAGCACGCTGATGACGCCGTTGCCCGTGATGTCCTTGAAGATCATGCCGCCGTATGTGAACACGGGGTTGATGCCGGTGGCCTGCTGTAGGACCTGGAGCGCCATGGCAATCAGCACACGCTTGAGAATGGAGGGCTCGAGCAGATCCGAGTACTTGAAGTCGCCGCCTTCCTCCGCCAACTGGTCACCAATCGCTGTCAGCTCGTGGTGCACGTTCTCAGTCTGACGAAGGCGCTTCAGCACAGCCTCAGCCGCGTCTTTGCCCTTGCGCTGGTAGGTCCAGCGAGGAGACTCCGGCACGCAGAAGATGCCGAGCATGACGACGATGGGCGCGATCATGGCCACGCCGTTGGTGATACGCCAGCCATGGGTTACGTGCTGGATGCTCAGGTTCATGATGTTGGCCAGCAGCAGACCAGTGGTGACCGTCATCTGCATAAAGCCGGCCAGCATGCCACGGAGCTCCTTGGGTGCCATCTCAGCACCGAAGAGCGGCAGCGAGAAGGACGAGTTGCCCACACCCACGCCCTGAACGATGCGCGCAATGAGCAGTGATGTGTGCGCCTGGCTGGGGCAAAAGCAGACCCAGCACGTGCCGACGCAGAAGACGATGCCGGCCTGGAAGATGGTTACACGGCGACCGAACTTGTCGGCCACAACACCGCCGATGAAGGCGCCGAAGATGCAGCCGAGGTTGTAGATCATGTTGTACCACATCGTGAAGGTCGTCCACTTGTCCGGAAGGTCGGAGGAGGAAGCCGTGCATTCCGCGTCCGTGAAGTTGTGCCAACCGATGCAGTAGTCTTCAAGAAACGAGTTCATGATGAGCACTGCACTGGTCACACCTTGGTCATAGCCGAAGAAGAGCCCGCCGAGAGATGCAAAGACGCAGACGATGATGGCGTAGGTGCGCGATCCTTCAGTGGGAACGTCATCGCCTCCGTGGTTTTGTGTGAATGCAATTCCACCCGCCATTTCTGCTGTTCCTGGAAGCGACTCGACGAAGTGCCACCCGAGAGATGGAGACTGAAGACTTGCTTTGAGGGAATGCGATGCAAATTGGTGACTGATAGTTGTTGAGTTCCAATCGCTGGAGGAGGACGAGACCAATTCACGTCTTCGAACTGAAATCATGGTTTTCATTGGTCGGATTGACTCGCGATCTGATCATCGTGCTGACTTTCTGATCCTCCACACAACTTCGTGTAAATCTAGCTATTAATACCAATCGATCACACGCAACTCTGGTTTTAAAGCGATACATTTGCTGCACAGGGATGGAAGCATTCACTCCTAACGTGTGCATTTAGGACGCGGCAGGCGCCCGGCGAGGATTGTGCACGACACGGAATTGAAACACCGATTTATCAAGTCCTCCAGTTGTGATCAAGAACAAATCCTTGCGTGTGAACACGCAATTGGTCACATGAGACGCATGCCCCACAGAAGTCTGTGCAGGGGTCACTGCAACGGAAGACGCGCACGGATACGCAAACAGCTTGACCAAACCATCGTCGTCCCCTGTAACGACAGTGCTGGAATCCTGGCTGCGACAAACGGCATTGATATCGGAGCCGTCGCTGTCAGGCGGCCAAATGCCCTGCACCGGCCAGCCAAATGGACATGTCCAGCTAGCCCAAACGACGTCACGTACGGAGCTTGGAGACGTGATCAACTTGAACGCGTTGACCTTGGAAATATCCCAAAAGAGTAGCTCTCCAGCCGTAGATGTCGACTGCAGCACACGACTGTCTTTTGAGAAATCCATGTGCGTGATCGTGCTGCTGTGGCCCTTGCATTCGCCTAGCTTCTTGTACGTATGCGCATCGTAGATGTGTAGAGTACTATCGTGGCCACCAATGGCCAAGATGCGGCCATCGGGCGAAAACTTTACCACTTGCACAGCCCTGGATGAGCATTTCCAAGTCGTCACAACATTTTCAAGCAAACCTGTGAGCACGCGCAATTTCCCGTCACTCGTGCCCACGACAATATGATTTCCATCGTTTGAAAAGGCCACGGCGCGTGGGTTTCCGTCGCTGGCCCAATCATGCACAGCCAGCAGACTGCGAGTCGGTGCATCCCACAGACGAATACTCCCATCGTCACCCGTTGTGACGAATTGAATCTTCGCTGGATGCACGTCGAGTCCCCAGACTTCTCCTTTGCAATGAGCTTGGCCGTGCAATAGTAGCTGATATTCCACTGTACTCTGCTCATGTGCTGTCGCGACGGCAGTTCGATCGATGATTTCGCCTATTTCGCCTCCACCAGTTGCAAACAGAATGCGATTGTCTTGTACGCAGAGACTCTGAATAGCCAGACTGCGCAATGGCATGGCCACTTTAGGTCCTGCGAGATCCATGAGTGCAATAGTGCGCACAGCTTCTAGGAGGTGATTCCATATGCACACGCGGCCGTCGTTGCCGCCTGAATAAATCAATTGATGCGCTTGATCGACCCACAATGCATGGATTGGTGCATTACCGTGTGCATGCTCTCGAACATCCATGCAGGTTCGGCCTTTCCACAGGTACAATGACCCATCAGACTGGGAAGAAACCACGTGCTGCTGCTTTGACACAAAAGCGGCGCCTAGGACGATTGTATTCGCGTTGCATTTCTTGTGGCTCGAAAATAATCCCTTCTTCATTCCCAATGTGCATCCTGCTGTTGCACCGGCACCGTTGTCACCCACATCTTTTCGACCAGCCGTGGCTGCCTGTTGTTGCCAAAAAAGAATATGCCTGCTTCCGCAGGTTACAAGCTCCTTGTTGTCATTCAGGCATAGCCCCCACACGCTTTGTTTGGACGTCTTCACACTGGCGAGTGGCTTAATGGTCATTCGCTGTTGCTGTCCATCGTGACTGCGAAGTGAGTACAACGTCATAACGTGATCGTCTTCCATTCCTATGGAGGCCAAACTGTCTCCGTTTGGTGTAAATCGGAGCAACGCAATCCCGCGACAATGCACTGTCGTAATCTGTGTGATCGTACTGCCACTGTTCACATCCCATAAGACGATCTGTGGCGCGATGCGCACACCGCACTCTCCCGTGGCAACGAGATCACTGCGCTCGTGGACGGCTAGAGCAGATATCAGATTCCCCTGATGTGCTTGGTTAAATAGCTGTGACTTGGTCTTCGTGTTGAGCACAATGCCACATGACGCTGCCGCGTACACAATCTCCCACGAATCATCGGCATACACGACACCTGCGCCAACATTCAAGCCGTAAACAAAGTCCAAAGCCAGTGTGGAATCGGGAGACTGGTAATTCTGAATGACCATATCCTGCGCAGACGTTGGCTCGCGCACAGCGCCCAACCAGGGTTTGGATGCCATGAACATATCCCCTTTACCGTCTTCAGCCGCCTTGGACATGAGCTGGTCCACCAAAAGACTGGATTCGGCATGTCGGCGCTGAATCTCAGTCTCGTCTGGCTGAATTGACGTCAAATTCGATACTGGGTTGCGCGTAATTCCAGCGTAGCGTATTACCTGTCGCACTTCATCTTCGTAATCGGTCTTCCAAACGAGTGTAATGGTTTCATCATCAGCATTGCGTGCACACGTGACGAGAAACGTGTTCGTCACGCAGAATGCTGCATGAGATACGATCGTGTCGCACGGAAAATACCCCGTGTACTCTTTCGATAACGACTTGTGACTCTCCCCACAAGTCATTGGGTACCAATGAAGGAGCACCTCACCATTCTCTGTTCCAAGTACGATTGTGGGCAGCATTGAGGTCCATCTGGATGAAACATCAGACTTGCTACGCTTGGTCACCTGGTCTTCATTGATTCGATCCAAAGACGTGATGCGAGATTTGTAAATTTCAGAGAGCCCTGCCACGGGCCCGGCAAACGTATTCGTCCATGATGACCATTCATCCTCACGAAGTAAGCATGGTAATGTTCCTGCTACAGTTGTCTGGGCATTTTGCTGGCTAGTTTCGCTATCATTCGATGCTGACTGTCGTCTCAGAGCCCAGCGAATAATCTGCATATCCAGACTCGAGGTGGCAGACTGTAACCAGTCTCCATCACATGAGAAATCTAGTGACGTGATACGTCCAGAATGCCCAACACACACATGCTCCAACACATAAGACTCGCTTGCTTGTCCCTCTCCAGATGTGTCGCCGCTCCACTTGCATACATACACGTAGATCTTAAAATCTCGGCATGCTAGAGCAATGCGTTCGCAGTTACTGGCTGCTGGGGAATACTTAATTTTGCAGCACCATTTGCGCAGCACCTGGTCTGCATCCTTTGCCGTCCCATTGGTCCCAGATTCAGTGGTACCGCTACTACCACAAACAAATTTGGCGACCACTGGCCATGTTTCGTTGGTCATTATCTTGAAAATCAGCACGCTTCCTTTGTCTAAGGATATCGCAAGACGATCGCCCTTACTATTCCATGCCAACGCTCGCACAGCCTCACGATCGGTCGTGTGATGTTCATACACCAACTCATTTGTCTGCAAATTGCGAACACAAATGCGACCGCGAGCATCTCCGATAGCAAAGAGAGAACCATCTTGTGGATGTAATGCTACATCGTGTGTTTCGTTGGCCCCATCGAACACGAGTCGTACCGAATCCTTCATCGTGAGACTCACTGTACGCTGGTCATCTTCGTTATCCATCAGTAAAACGCCATGGTCGACATGGAACACTTCGCCGGTCTTCAGAACAACCAATAAACCGCTCATCGCCTCCAGAAGAACGAGACTAAGTACAGATGAACCTGATTCATTGTTTCGTGGTAGTCGATTATTGCTGCTGATGGGCATGTCAACACGATTCAATAGCGGCATCAAGGGACCTTCCAGCAATGCCACAGTCGTGAGCAATTCTAGAAAATCATTAGGCTGGCACCGTTTAGTGGCAGCTGGGTGCACTGCCTGATATCTCCAAAACACCAATTGACCGCTTTGCATTGCGCCAATGACCTGCTGCGTTGATGTGATATGAACGAGTGATACCATGGCATTCTGGTCTGATGAGGCAAATTTTTCAACCGCAGGATACGAATACGCTGCGACTCCATTCTCCCATAACACCACTGAGCCATCTGCCGTGCCTGTAAGTACGTATGATCGCACGGGCACTCCGCAAATCACCGATTGAACGAGTGCCTGGCGGCCGAACACGCCTTGCCTGCTTTGCACATGGCCAGTTGCAGTGCTCAAGCTCCAGAACGTGACGTGGTCCACGCCCCCGCTTACGAAGCCGGTCGTGCATTGCGCAACACCGACCGTTGTGTGATCAAAGAATCCGAACAGAACGGGAAGAGATGTCATATCCATCCGCACAATACTTTGCGCCTTCTTCCAATCGTAAAATACCAGAGAATGCACGTTGTGCGAGCGCTCCTTCCAGACGACGGCGGCGACGTCATTTTCGCCATTACTTGGGGTGCTGTTACTAGCATTCATGGATAAAGCCATCGCAGGGTCATCAAAGGCTGCACATATCAGCACAGCACCTGGAAGTCCTTGAATCGTGACGACTTTTTGCTGGGTATCCACGTTCCATACCACAAGTGCATTGTCCTCTCGACTTCCGACGGCCACAAATGGCTGGGATGGGTGCTTGATAACATGAGTGACTGTGTGCGTGATGCCCGACTGGAAAACACGAGTCTGCACACGATGGTGCAGGTGAAACAATACAAGGAGTGTGCCAGCAGCGTATAAGAAAGACCCAGCTCCAGCAGATGCGAGCACTTGATTTAATCCATTGCGTTTGTGGTTAAAGCCGTACACATAACTCAGCGATAGATCCAAATCTGGTGCCTCGGTGCTGCGTTGTGGCATCTGCATAACAGCGCCCCCGTCCGTCAAAGCTGGAATCATCATGCGATTTTTCAGTGGCTGCCTAGCTGTGAATGTTGACATAGGGCCCGTCTTCCAGCCGAAATAGACATCTTCGAGTCCGAATACACGCAGTCGCTCGGCCATAAGTTTATCGTAGGTGCACTTTCCGCGCGGTTGCACGTCGATCGTCTCCTTTTCTAGTCGCCATTGGCAGATGACACCATCTTGCCCACTGGATGTCAAAAGTATACTATCATGAAGAGCAAAACCACCACAGAGATGACCTGCGTCAACACCGTTTGAGGCCAAATGAGCGCGCTCAACAGCCTTTTCGAGGCAAATACCAGTTTGAGCACCAGGCTGAGCTTGAATACATGGAAAATGAGTGATTGATAACTGACCCGCCGCGTCCAATACCATGATCAGATTCTGGGAAGTATTGGCTGCAACCAATTCGACGCGAGCGGGACTCTGTCGCGACTGCAGGCCGCTTACATGCCAGCCTATCGTGCTCGTGAAGCTCTGCCAGATCACGTTTCGCACAGTCGCCATCGCTGTTACTCGCGTGCACGCTCTTCGCCGTAGATCCCAAAAGCGGAGATCTGCAGGCCCGTGCTGTGATTTTAGAAAGTTGCCGTCGATACTAAAATCGAGCGAATCTGCGGGCACACTCGATGTGCGTTCACTTGTGGACGAGGGCCGCAATAGAGCAAACCGTGAAAGACGACGATTGGCCTCGAGCGTGTAGAGATAGATCAAGCCATTGCCACATGCTACAGCCAGCAGTGTGTCCTGTGGGGAAAACCGCAGCCCACACACCCGCGCTGTCGTATTCTTTATCTGCGTGATAGCTCCGTAGGTTGCCCCTTCAAGCAGCAAAATGGAGCCGTCTGCTCCTCCCACGGCAAGCAGCGCACGATCGTGACTGAACATAGCAACTGAAGGAGAAAACAACAACTGGATTTTTCGCAAGCTTGTTCGCTTACGAAGCCCCCAAAGCTTCACGCAGCGGTCCATTTCGCTGCACGATGCAAAATGGACACTGGAGTTTGTCAGCGCAATTGAAGAAACTGCGTGGCCAGTGTGTCCGGAAGCCACAATTCGCCACTGGGCTGCATGTGGAGGTGGATGCCCAGATGTTGGGGGTGGAAGATGGTCCTCCGTAAACTCGACAATGTG
The DNA here is from genome assembly GCA_023335835.1 of Elongisporangium senticosum. Classification (NCBI taxonomy): domain Eukaryota; phylum Oomycota; class Peronosporomycetes; order Pythiales; family Pythiaceae; genus Elongisporangium; species Elongisporangium senticosum. The sequence continues at coordinate 9,433 of JAADVQ010000294.1, forward strand.
GCCCATTCGGGTGCCAATCACATAGCGGCGGCGCGCATCATCATATGCGAGACTGCACACACGCAAATCGTCTCCATGTATTGTCTCACAATCATTTGCCGTTGCGACTTGATGCTGCAGGACTTCTACATGGAGATCAATAGCATTGCCGATGGGACGAAGCGTGGAGTCCCATTGCCGGATCTGACCATCCTTTCCAGAAGTAAACAGTACCATGGATCGACACGAAATAAAGCAGACGTTGATACTTTGTTGTGTGCCATGGGCTTGAACGACTTTCATCAGCTTCATTTTGTGGAACTGCAGCAATTGGCCCTGGGATGTTCCCACGACTGCATGTTGCGGCCCATTGTATGCCGCACTGAGACATATCGGCACCGTGCGAAGCCGCGACTCCATTTCAAGCGGTTTCTTGTGCTTAAAGAACCGGCCTTCGAGTTGATGAAACAAAATAAAGTGCATGCCGCACACAAGTACCTCATCTCCATCTTCATTCAGCACCATGGCAGTTGCACGCCTGCCTTCCGTTGGGTGCGCTCGACCAGAAGCTAGAACACAAGCTTGCTGCCAGTTCCAAAGAGCCATCGATCCGTTGGAATCGCTACCGATCGATGCAACTAGAAACTCTGTATGGGCCGCTTTTTTCTTGATCAAATTGCTGTTCACGCTCGTGAATGGAGCGGTGGCAGCATTGTTGCTCGTGCTGTTCATAGAGCTTGATGCGGCGGAAGCTGGCGACGGAAAAGCCACTAGCGCGACTCCTTCAAAGTGAAAATTTTGGAGCACTGCAAGACATTGCATGGTCATGCCATTCCAAATATGGATCTCAGGACGATGGTGGCCAGGGCCACTGCCAGTTGCGACAACCTCCCCAGAGGCAGACACATCCATGCACATGATCGCATTGCGGTGACCTTGGTAGAATTGCTGTTGGTGGCGTGCGGGGCAATACACAATGGCGAATTTCGAGACGATATACACGATATTCCCGTTGCATAAATACCGGCAGGAGTTTCGCGCCGTGGTGCCGTGCGCACCATATATCCATTCAAGGGACAGATTAACAGATGGCGGGAAATCGAATTGCGGGCCGGACGAAGGTGACGCAGCTGAGCGTCCATATCCATGAGATGGCTCTATGAGCCAAGGTGCCGGAAGGGCCTGATCCAAGGACCGTAGCTCACTGGAAGCACAATCTTTTGTTGGAACCTGTGCACGCGCCCATTCCAGTTCGTGATCAAGATCTGAGTCCACGTCGCTGCCATCGGGAAGGGACATTTCTTCTTCAAAACCAATCGCTTTTTCTGAGAGCAAGCGGAATTGCTCAACCTGAAGCATAAATTCACGGTTGCTGCGTGCCCACTCGATGAACTCTTCATAGTTCAAGGCATCATCCCGAGTGTCCTTGTCATGGCGATCAAATGCACTGCTCGCAAGCGCCAGGCATAGCGGAGATGCCTCGGTTTGTATCCTACATGAAGTCGACTCTCCGGTCAATAACGACATGCCAATCCAAACTGACTTCATCAATAAAGCCTATTGCATCAGGTCAGAGCATAAGCAAATAGCAGGGTTCTTGCTTCGATTGGAGCGGTACATACCATTTCAGTGAGGGATAACGAGCCATTCATATTGAAATCGAATAGATCAAACACAACTATACAAATCAATAACTAATGATCAACCAAGCCTTCCAATACCACAACTCCAGTAGCAACGACAAACACGTACATCTCGCTTTGTCTTCAAAAGTTGCGCGACAGACGCATGCGACAGCAGCCAAGAATTCGAGTCCATCAATGCGTCCATCACGGTTCGTGTCAAGTACAGCAAAGATCTCGCTCATTGCGATGGCATCGGGCTCTTGCAATCGCACGAGATCTTCAAATTGACTCGCAGTAATGGCAAGACCAAATGTCTTGCGGAATCGATCATGCAGTCGAACGACATCTTCTAGCGTCCCTAGGATAATAGCACACGGCACGGCGTGAGATTCTGACCCATCACGGCAATCAAGTTGTCGCCGTGCTTTTCCTACAGCGCGCAAAATCCTTGGTCTCGCGCTGGAGTTCAATGTCGCGGTCGATCACGCGCAGAGCGGAGCTCTGGCTTGATCCCATTCAAGCTATCTTGCGCGATCTTGGTAAATGACCCGACGCGTCCGTCGCCAACAGGCGTTTCGTCCAAATCTTTCTTTACGCGTGAATCCCAAAACCAATCAAAAGTAGACGACAAACCACTTTCCAAGATACTTGAACACAATAAAAGCGATTTCCAATCGGTCTTCGTGGGCTTTTGTTGCGGGCTTCCGAGTCTCGAATGAATCGCTGTCATGCTCTCAGAATCGTTGTGACAACGCAGATGTTCATTCCCAATGCGCGTGGGACACCCAACATGGGCCGAAAATAGACTGTCGTGGTGTATTTTGGTACACCAGGTAATTGCACAGAAGCGAATGGGGCACCATTCCTCCTCTCCTCGGCTTGTGGTGTCCTCATGAAAAAGCTCATGGTCCAGCCACACAAGCCGCCGAGCACCAGAAGCATCACACCGGATGGAGTCGCCTGCAAACCGCCTGCCAAGTCTTCCCGTTCGAAGAGATACATCAAGACGGCCAGTCTTCTCCTCGTAGTTACAGCCATAGTCGTCGTGTGCTACAAGTTCGTGCCCGTGAAGGCCTATCTTCGACACGTCAAGGTCTGGGTGGAGGCGCACCACGTGGGCGGCATCGTCGTGCTACCCATCCTGATCTGGGTCGCGCTTCCGCTGTGCATCCCATGCTCGCTCTTGGAGATCATCGCAGGTACACTGGTCGGCATGGCACAGGGTGTCCTGCTGGGCATGCTCGGCAAGATGGCGGGCGCGCTCACGGCGTTCTTGATCGGTCGGCAGCTGGGGAAGAAGCGCATCGGCGACTACCTCGTGGCAAAAGTGCCGGCCTTCCGAGCGCTGTGTGATGTCCTGCAAAGCTGCGACTGGAAGCCGCTCGTGCTGCTGCAGTTATCCGGGCTTCCGAACGCAGTCAAGTGCTACGGTCTGTCGATCACCAGCGTCTCGCTCTGGCGGTTCACGGTCTCCAGTCTGGTCGGCAACCTGCCGTACTCGATCGTGTGGACCTACATCGGGCGGCAGACCTCGGTCATACTCGCCAGTGCCAGCGCCACAAGCGACTCCACGGCCAGCTCTGCGCACATCTCAACGCCGCAGCTGGTGATCCTGATCATCGGGCTCGTGCTCACGGTCCTGGCGCTCGCGACGCTGAGCTTCTACGCGCGCAAGCACCTGCAGCTGCAGGCACGCGTGGGGTCCTTCTCCACCGTCATCACCACGGTCGTCAAGATCAAGCCCCCGGCCATGCAGCGCCAGACCGTGACCGCCAACGAATCCAGCGCGTCTGTGGCCGACGACCCAGCAATGGACGACCCCGCCGCCACTGCGGCAACTCAGCCGCCGTCATGAGTAGCCCAAGGCGGATGATGCATCTAGACAGGGAGCACTGTACGATAGTAAACAAAGGCAATACGATGTGGGCCACACCATCATCCACGAGCAACAAACTTAGAAAAGATCGTGTTTTCTTCCTACTTGCAGCTAGTAGGTATAGGTACACCTTTTTAAGTTCGAATTTAGCTAACGAAAGTTCGATTTGCAAAAGCCAAAGTTCGATTTGGTACGATCCTCTATATTTAATTATATAAATCAGAGTCAATAATATAAAATTATATAGGAATAAAATGGAGGGAAACTTGCCGCCAATTAAGGATGAGCACATGGATCCCAAGGCGTGTACGGCCAACAAAGCACTCACTTTCCAATTTGCCTCGCCTCGCCTCGCACCATGGCTTCTTTTAAGTACCAGCGCTACTCAGACGCTGTCAAGCAGCGCGTCATCACCGCAGCCAAAGACGACCATGACTGGAAAGCTATAGTTTCCCATATCGGCGTCAAAGTGAGCAAAGCCTTTTACGATCACACGTGCCGCTTCCATATGGATGTCATTGACTTGATTTACATTCCGGTAGGCACTTGAAAACTTATATTTTGTTTGTGAGGTAATTGGTTTTAACCGAGTATACGCTTTTACGGGTTTACCAAATCGAACTTTGGCTTTTGCAAATCGAACTTTGGTTAGCTAAATTCGAACTTAAAAAGGTGTACTGTCGTATCAACTGATCCCCTTGAGCGTAGTAGCGTAGAAGAGAGCCTTGGAGACTGCATGTTGGCTAATCGGGTTGCGCCTCGTTGACGAAAGGACACACTCTCCCTCCTGCTGACGTCCGCCCCTCAAATCCCTTTGCCCTTGGGTCTCTCCCCTCCCACGGGCATTACCAACCCCTGCGGAATATCCTACTGCAGCGGACCTCGACAGCAATTATCCCGTATCCAGTTCCGCCCTTTGTGCCATGGAGCGTCTTTTATGTCTCGCACGTGAGTGCTAAATTGCCACTGCACCGTGTTTTGTCACGCCAAGGAGTCAGTACGACTGTGGGAGGGGACTGTTCTCGGCAGTATATTTTCCAAAATTCAGTCCTGATTTTCTCTAAATCTAGACTTGCCGCCTGCGCGCATCATACAATTCCATCAGGCGAGTGTCGAGAGAGAGAGAGAGAGAGAGCGCGCGCCCCCCCGCCCGCCCGCCTCCAGCGTCCGTCCGTCCGTCCGTCGAGCGAGCCAGGGAGGAAACAGACACATGGCGCAGCGGCACGACAAGCCCGCGCGCAGCGCCAGCGAGAAGGGCTTCTTCCGCAGCCTCTACTCGTCCATTGGGAGCTCCTCGCGCCAGGACAAGACGCTCACGTCCAGCGCCAGCTCCGTCGGCGCCAGCACGACTCGCAGCAACCAGTCCACATCGGACGCCGAGCAGAGACTGGTCAAGCACCACAGCTTCAGCGGGGCCATGCCGTTCATGCGCTCCGGAGACGACGCCGGCAGTAACGGCGGCGGTAAACACGACAACGGTGCGTTCATGAGCGCTCGAGAGGACCCAGAAGGATGGAAGTGGGATAGGGAGAGCTGACATGGAGTATTTCGTGCGCGTAGGCCTACTGTCGAAGCGCCCTAGTCTGATCATCCCATTTTCTGGTGGCAACCAGCAGCACGGCGAATTGGATGGTCACACGACCAGCTACCTGGACGACTTCCAGGCGCCGATCTCCAAGTCGGGCGTACTGATCAAACAGGCCAACCACTTCAAGACTTGGAAAAAGCGGCTCATGGTGCTCAAGGGCCATTCGCTGTTCTACTACGTCTCTGGAACGGTACGTTACTCGCATGACTGTGTTGACTCAACATACCGGGCAGAGGCAAGGGCTCATTACGACGTTTTTACGCTATGTCAATCCAGTCGGGCGAGGACACGTACCCCCGAGGCGTGATTCCATTGCTGGTAAGCGCATCTGATAGATAACTGATGCCGCCGGTCGTTCGATTGTTGACACATTGCGTTGCGTTGTCGTTGCATTTTAACAGGGCGTCAAGATCACACCGATTGACGCGGCGCGGTTCAAGCGACCAAACTGCTTCGAGATCTGCCATCCGGTAAGGTACTGCTTGTGGCTGTACGTTTATCGCACGTGACTGACATGACGTCTGTTTGATATATCGCGTGCTTGTAGGGCTACCGACCGATCTACCTCATGGCCAAGAGTGACGCCGATCTCAACGTCTGGATGAGCAGCCTGACATCAGCAGCCATGCCTACAACACCGGACCGCCGTATGCTGCTCATTACATCTCCGATCGACTCGTTGTTCGACACGCCAGCCCTCGAAGACGCGCTTCCGTACAAGCGGCCGTACTACTTTCGACAAAAGGTGGCCTTTTGCGTGCCTCGCCCCGAAGACAAGGCTCGCACGAGTGCCGACTTGTTTGAACTGAACGAGCGTCGTCTGACGACGCTGTGCGATTTGAACAATTACTGCGACAACGTGCCCATGATTCTCGGCGACCCTCAGCTGTACGTCGAGCTTCTTCACCTTGTCGGCTGCTACATTTTCCGCCCGTTCGCCACGCTGAATTCCAATACACCTGGTAACATCTTCGTGGAAGAGCCAAGTGCTGAAGACAGCATGGGCAATGGGCATGAAAACCCGCTCGACAAATACTCGGAGTACACGGTCGAAGAACAACAGTGGGGCATGCTCTCGGCCTGTTACGATCTGCTCCTCAAGGCGATTGAACACATTGACAAGCTTGAGAAGCATGTTCGCAAGGAATTTTTCCAGCTGCGCTTTGTGGCTCAGCTGGTGAATCTGTTCAAAACACCATCGTTCAAGGAGCGGCAGGTGCTCAAGGGCGTTCTGCATCGTCTTTATTACAAGCTCACGCAGCGACGGTCGTCCATCCGCAAAGAAATTGCGCACTTCTTTTACGAGTATATTTATGAGAGTTCGAACCACTACGGTGTGGCCGAGTTGCTGGAGATTTTGGGCAGCATAGTGAACGGCTTTGCATGCCCCATCAAGGAAGAGCACGTGACACTGTTGGAGCGTGCCCTGATTCCGCTGCACTCCACGCCAGCGTTCATCTCGTATCATCAGCAGTTAGCATATTGCATGATTCAGTACGCGTCGAAGGACCACGCGCTTTTCACACCGATTGTCCGTGGCTTGCTCAAGTATTGGCCCGTGGGCAATTCTTTCAAGGAAGTGATTTTCATTGTCGAGTTTGAAGAACTGCTGGAGCACGTGCTTGGAGAGAGCGACTTCGATCACATCTCGCGCAAGCTTGCGAGACGACTCGGTCAGTGCATGATCAGTGAACAGTTCCAGGTGGCAGAGCGCGCAATCTCGTGCTGGAGTTCGCCGTCATGCTTGCGGATTATGAACGAATACGAAAAACTGGCCCAGTCGATGTTTGATATCGTGAAGCCTTTCTTGCGCAAGGCGATTGAGCAGCACTGGAACACTGTCATTCAGCAGCGTGCGCAGGAGACGTACACATTGTACTACAACATGGGCTACGACAGTGATGATGTGACGTCAACTAGTACGCGCAACGATGAAGGCGACACCAAGTTCTCCGACAAGACGGAAGAGTCAGATCCGGACGAGGAATTGGGACCTGTGGCACCTTCGTCGCCGCCAAACAAGAGCGATTTGCCTGCCGGAGTGCGGCTTTCGGTCTCTAACGGCAAGGAACTCTTGGAAGTGGTCGTGACAGACGAGCAGTCTGAAGACGACGATGAAGAGGTGCCCGCCTTTCAAACTGTCCAGCTTCAGCAGCACAAGGTGGAAATTGTGGAAGTGCTGTGAGTACCCACGAGTGGCGAACGAGAGGCCTTTTATCCAACACAAGACAGAAAAGCCACAGCAGCCACCGAGTGAAATTCGAATGAAATAGACGACGACGTGCAGGCATGTACTTCATGAGTGTGGAATGTGTGTATTTGTGGCCCATCAGACAGGGACGACTGCCCAAGAGCTTCCAGCAACCATCATCGCAAAAGCAACAGAAAAAGACAAAGATCCCGATTTTTGGAAGAAAGAAAATGAAGGGGGATCCATAAAAAAAATTGGCCGAACAGCCCCAGCGCATGAAGAAGCTCGAGAGGACAAGGACGAGGAAAAAGGAGAAGAAGAAATGCAATCGAAATGCAGGAACCGACAGCAATGGGCTTTGTATGAATAACAAGTGTGTTTGCTTCTTTTTTTTTACCTTCCGTCGCCCCGCGTTTGTGTTCTGTTGCGCTTGAAAAATCCGGAGTTGAATATTCGCAAGTGTGCGAATGATCCAAAAGTGAAACCAACCATGTCAGAAATAGTTCAGATACCGTCCATTGCTGGGCATTTATCGTCTCACGGGAGAAGTCGATGGAGCCTGGCTCCGCCAGTTCGACGTTGCCGCTGCTCGCACTGCCGAGTGGGGATACACTCAAGTTCCGCAAGCGGCAAAATGACCTGAATGAGCAGGAAGAGGAGGCACTGCGACGGCAGCTTCGCCA
>JAADVQ010000295.1:0-17362 GCA_023335835.1 Elongisporangium senticosum
GAAGTTATCAGAAGAAAATGTATGGCGCGTTTACTTTAGCAACGCTAATGGCTTCAAACGAAGCGAATCGAGTTGAGATCGTTCGAAAGGGAGCCATGCGGTTGCTTATCCTGCTTTTGAAAGGCACGGATCATCAGAAAAAGTACGCATCCTTGGCTCTGAAGTATATGGTGCTCGAAAACGAAGACAACGGAGCTAAACTCGTGAACACACGCGGAGTCAAACCGCTAATTGCGCTACTCTCAGGTACAGATGGGCAAAAAGAGAACGCTGCGTCGATTCTGGTCTTGCTTGTCCACAGTGAAGAGAATCGGATCTCTCTCGTTTCAAGCGGTGCTATTCCGCCGCTTATGGCGCTCTTGACGGGAACGGAGAAGCAAAAAGAGCTGGCGATGTCTGCTCTACAAGCTCTGGCGTAAGTCCAGTGTGGCTGGTGTCGATATCCTGGAAGCTCAACAGTGTTGGTCACGGATTGCCATGGGTCGTGCGCTTGTGTTTGAAGCTGAAGTTGCCTTTCCTCTGAATCCATTTCGAATATCAATGTTTGTTTTCAAATGAGCGTTGATGAATTGTATCCAGTACTTCTACGTGCGCGTGCCATTTCGAATCGTAGACGCAACAGTGGCTCTCACGCACTGTGAGTGTTCTTGTGGCATCCTGGATGTCGTGTACTGGGTTTCGTTATTTATTTGCGCCATCCTCAAAATATCATTTTGTGTGTTTTTCATATACCCATTCACCCCAACTTCAATGGAAAAATCAGGTTTTATTCTGGTTCGCTGGCAACATCCCATAAAAAAGTCGAAATATGCGACATGCGCGCTTTCCCAAATTTGTCAAAAGCAGCCAAAGCGACCGCAGGATGCGGCGGCCGGCCACAACTGGAAAACCGCCACAGGTCATGCGCTGGTCGCCGCTGCTGCTCGCTGCCTCGGCCGCTCTCGCGTCGCTCTGCCACGCCCAGACGGCCACAGTGGCCACTGCCCCGTCCTCCGCGTCCTCCTCCTCTGCGCGCCGCTGCTTCCCGGACGACTTCCTCTTCGGCTCGGCCACGGCCGCGTACCAAGTGGAAGGCGCGTGGAACGAGACCGGCCGCACGCCCAGCATCTGGGACGACTTTTGCCGCAAGCGGCCGCATCTGCAGTGCGCCAATGTGGCTGACGACTTCCTGCACCGGTACAAGGACGACATCCAGCTCATGGCCGACACGGGGCTCTCGTCCTTCCGCTTCTCCATCTCCTGGTCGCGCGTCATGAACTGGAACGCCACAGCCCAGCGCATGGCACGCAACCAGCCTGGCATCGACTTCTACCATGCGCTGATCGATGCCGTGCGCGAGCGCGGCATCGTGCCGATCATCACGCTCTACCACTGGGATCTGCCGCACGAGCTGCACCTGGAGCTGTCGCCGCAGGGCTGGCTCAACAGCGGCATCGCCTCGCACTTCACGGACTATGCAGCGCTCATGTTCCAGGAGTACGGCGGCAAGGTGGACTTCTGGTCGACCTTCAACGAGCCCTGGACGTTCACGGTCTCTGGGTACAACACGGCGGCGCATGCGCCTGGGCTCAACAAGTCGCGCACCAACGCCTACACCGTGGCGCACAACGTGCTCATCTCGCACGGCCGGGCCGTGGAGCTGTTCCGAACGCTCAAGAGCACCAATGTGATCCACCCGAGAGCCCGCATCGGCATCGTGCTGAATGCGGACAAGGGATACCCACTGAACGCCAGCGACCCGAGAGATCTCGCGGCCGTGGAGCGCAAGATGCAGTTCGGTCTCGGATGGTTCCTACAGCCGTTGGTCTCGGGCGAGTACCCTGCGATCATGCGCGAGCGTGCTGGCGACAGCCTGCCTCGCTTCACGGCCGAAGAGGCCGCGGTCGTGAAAGGCTCGTACGATCTGTTCATGCTGAACCACTACTCGTCCAAGACCGTGACGGACTGCAACGCAGAGCATTCCAAGGTGAACTGCTCCAAGCAGGCCATTGGCTGGGAGCGCGACATGGGCATCGATGAGACGCGGCTGCCTCCTGGCGCGCGGCCGTCCAGCAAGAACCGCGAGGGCAAGTACAACTGTAACTGGTTCAGCGGCTACCCGCAGGGCTACCTGGACACGATCCGCTGGATGCACCAGCACGACCCAACGGCCGACATCCTGCTCACGGAGAACGGCTGGTGCGGCAACGAGGAGATCGAGAACGAGGACCAGCTGTGGTACTTCCAGACCTACCTGGAGCAGGTCTACAAGGCCATCTCGGAGGAGAAGATCCCGGTCATCGGTTACTCGGCCTGGTCGTTCGTGGACAACTACGAGTGGGGATCGTTCAAGCCCCGCTTCGGTCTCTACTACGTCAACTTCACGGCGCAGACGGGCTCTCTGGATGGCTACATCCCCAAGCCGTCGGATCTGGCGCGCATCCCGCGGCTGGCTGCTCGCTGGTACGCCAAGGTGGCCAAGTCCATGTGCCTGGACGTGGGCGACTCGGATGCAGTGGTCGTGCACACCGGCTCCAGTGCCGACATCTCCACGTCCACGCCGGGCCACGTCACGGTGTTCTTCATCGTGGCTTCGCTCGTGGCCGTGGTCGTCGTGATCGCAGTGGTGCGCAAGCGCCGCAACAAGTCCCGCCGGGCAGTGGAAGGCACGCCGTTGCTCTCGCGCCGTCAGTTCTGAGAGAACCCAACGGCACTAGCGAGAGAGAGAGGAGAGGCGCATAGAGCTTAAATCTCCTTATTAGCAGCTGCTGCGCCGTCTCACTCTCTCTCTCATATCTCGCAGGGACCCATTAACTGATCCGCATTCGTCCTCCATTCTCGTACTTCTCTGGGTTAATCGCATGATTCAACTTGATACTTTGCTCAATATCCAGTCAAGATTTTTCTAGCCAATCAGAGCGCTCTGCACCCTTTTCCAGCCAATGGTCATTTGGGTTAACTTTGGGTTTCCACCAATCACAGCTTCGTATTGGGAGAGAGCTTCCTTTCTGATCTTCTGATTTATTTATTTGGCGGGTCACTTTGGTCGCTCCTCATTTTCCGTTTTGCTTTGCCAACCGCTCAAGTTGCTCCCAATGCGACCCGCCATCTCGCTCGCGCTATTGGCGCTCAGTGTGGCTGTCTGCTCTGCGGACGCGGCCGCTAGCACTGAGGCGCCCACGGTGCCCACGGACGTGCCCGTGAACGGTTGGTACAAGTGCGCCAAGAGCACGTTCCACAGAGGCCGCGACAATGCGCCGGACGACGACTACTACCTCGAGACCGAGACCAAGCACCGCCACTCGCACAACCACCACCAGCTGCATCAAAAGTCTGGTGCCGCAGGAACAGGGACCCAGCAAACAGGCCGCCTGCGACCAGCGCCCAAGCTCCATGACAAGCGCATGCCGTTCCTGACCGAGACGCTGGAGACCATCGTGGCGGAGCAGCAGCACCAGCACAAGCATCACCACAGTCGCACGCACAACAAGGTCTCATACAAGAAGGACGGACCGCAGTACGAGTGCGCCGAATTCCGCGTGCCCATGTGCTACGAGGGCATCTGCGACAGCGAGCAGACCATCGACGTGTTCGTGCGCCGCGTCATAGCGCAAGAGGCCGACTACGGTGATGACGAGCGACCCAAGTCGCTCTGGGTGCTGCAGGGCGGGCCCGGCGCGTCGTCCACAGCTATGGAAGATCTCATGGAGACCATGTACGACCAGCTGGACGGTAAAGTGAGTCTCTACACCATGGACCACCGCGGCACTGCACGCAGCAACCGCCTGGAGTGTCAGGCCGCTGAAGCTGTTACAAGTGGCAGTCCTGGAGGCTCCAGCATCCGCGTTAGCGAGTTGCCTGCCTGTATCGAGGATGTCATGTTCCAGATCGATAACCAGCCGGCCGCGTTCTCCGTCACCAGTGCTGCCATGGATCTGCGCACGATCATCGACCACACCCAGGCGGATCAGGACGTGTACGTCTACGGTCTGAGCTACGGCACATACCTGGTCGAGCGCCTCATCCACATCGCCCCGGATTCGGTCAAGGGGTACATCGTGGACGGCATCGTGTCCGAGACCGGTGCGACGGTGGAAGAGCGGTCGACGTACTCGAATTGGGATCACGATGTCGGTGTGGTTGGAGCTCGACTGCTGAGCCACTGCCTCAAGGACTCATTCTGCAAGGCCAAGTTCCCGGGCGTGGACGACCTGTCGGAGTACACCCTCAAGCTGTACAAGAAGCTAGACGAAGACGCCAAGACCGACGGCAAGAACGCCTGTGCCGATGCGCTCGCCAAGTCCGGCCAGAACCCGTCGTACTTCCTCCGCTCGCTCATGGGTCTGTACCTTGGAGATCCGAGCTACCGGACAGCGCTGCCTGCCATCATCTACCGCACGGCACGTTGCTCAGAAAGCGACGTGGACGCACTCAAGTACCTGGTCGATGCGAACAGCGGGCCCGATGGCGAGGACACGTCTCTGGACACGGTCATGTACACGTCCGACATGCTGTACAATCTCATCGTGTTCTCCGAGATGTGGGAATCGCCCACGCCTGACAAGGCCACACTGGTCAAGTTCTACGAGGACTCGGTTATGGGCTCGGACAACTACGAGACCATCGCGAGCTACTGCGTGTTCACTGGCAGCCGCGATCCTGCCTGCAAGGAGCTCACACACCTGCCCAAGTCCAAGTCCATGGCCTACGAGCGCGACCAGTACTGGAACGTCACGGGCGTGCTGCCGGACCACGCCACGGCGCTGCTCATGAGCGGCGGCCTGGACTTAGCCACGCGATGGATGTACGGCCGCCTCGAGTACGACTGGCTGCAGGGCGAGAAGATGCTCGTGGAGTTCGAGTACGCCGGCCATTGCACGACCTTCACGACGCCCGTGGTGACTGGCGGAAACACGTGCGGTTCGCAGATCCTGGCGTCCTACGTCAAGAACGACGGCAACCTGGAGAAGGTGGACACGTCCTGCGTCAACGACGTCTACCCACTGCCCTTCGAGAGCACGTCGGCCACGAACCAGGCCGAAGAGCTCTTCGGCATCAGCGGGCTTTACGACGACGACAACTAGAAAGAGCTCAGTTTGTTTGATTGGTTAAAATGAGTTTTTTTGATCATCTGATTGGCTGAAAATACGTCATTCCCAATATTGGAGCCTTTGGACGGAGACCAAATGGATGTTCCTTCGTGGCACCCTGCGAATCAGGAGGCCGACGCAGCGCGCGCGCGGCTGCTGGCCGGTAATGCGGCGCCCAAGCGCACGGAGTTCAAGGTCATGGCTGGATCCAGCGCAGACACGTCCACGGAGGCTGGCCGGCAGCTGCTGAATGACCTGACGCAAGCCGGAGACGGCGGCGGCGCCGCGTACGAAGGACGAGGGTTCTTCGACGCGTCCGACAGGTAAAATCCAGAGGCTGCTAAGACCGTTAATACTGCATGTATGGGTGGACATAGTGGTGCTGATGGTGGTGATCTGTAGATTGTATCTGCTGGAGCAGAAGCGAATGGAGGAAGAAGGGCAGATGAGGAAACGAGCAGCGCAGGAAGCAGGTGCGACTGATCGATCGCGCTCTAGCTGCTAGCTGCAGTAGCAACGACTGACTGGTGCAATGGCGTCTTTTGGACCCATCAGAGTTGCAGAGTTTCCGCTCCAAGGCGATGAAGCTTCAGGCAGAGAAGACCAGCCTGTCACTGGTGCCGGATGTTCTACCCGTGAACTCCCACAGCGAAAGCAACAAGAAGAAATCAGTATCATCCCTGGTGAAAATCAAGGCCAAGAAGCGCACTGCAGCGCCACTAGAGAGCAAGGCGGCCAAGCGCAAGCAGGGCGTGCAGGGCAAAGAGAAGGAGGTATCCAAGCGTGAATCAAACGCATCTAGCAACAGCACCGCTTCAGAAAAGGAGGCTCCCACCAAGGACGCGACACTGGTCACCAAGACATACAAGCCCTCAGCTCTAGCTCCAGTGAGCCTGCTGCTTGGGTACTCCAGCAGCAGTGGCGATAGCGAGGCCGAATGATAGATAGAGCGCAAGAAACGATCCTAAACATGCTGGTTGTCTATTGAAAGCTGTCACTCTATGTAGTACATTTCGGCAATTGCAAACTGATTGCCTTACTCGCCGTCGCTGTCGAACGTGATCTTCGTGGCCTTCTTGTCCAGATCGATGTTCTTGGCAAACGCGCCGTACAGTTTGTGCTCCTTCTTCTTCACGTGCGTGCCGAACTTCATGAGATCCTCCGGCACGGGCTGCTTCGAGTCGCGTAATAAGTTGACCAGCTCGCCGGCGCGGGGCTTGTCGTTGGCCGTGAAGAACGTATGGGCCGTGCCCTTCTTGCCACCGCGGCCAGTACGGCCGATACGATGCACGTAGTCCTCGATCGTAAGGGGGAACGAGTAGTTCAGCACGTACTCCACGCCAGGGATATCGAGACCACGGGCGGCGACATCCGTGGCGATCAGAAGCGGGATCTTGCCGGACTTGAACTTCTCCACAGCTTCCGTACGCTGCTGCTGGTTACGGTCACCGTGGATAGCAGCGCAGGTCCAGCCGCGCTGGTGCAGCATGCGCTCGACACGGTCGGCTTCCTTCTTGTACAACACGAACAGCAGCACGCGGTTTGTGCGGCTGCTGTGGTACTTTTGCAGAAGAGCATGCACGCGGGCATCACGAGCACGGTCGTCCACGACCTCAACGATCTGGGTGACGTTCTGGCTGGCAGCCAGGTCGTCCGAGCCGATCGTGACCTTGACCGGGTCGTTCAGGAACTCGTGCGCGAGCTTCTGGATCGACTGCGGCCAGGTGGCACTGAACATGGCGATCTGGCGCTCTGGGTGGGTCTCGCCGATGATCTTGCGGATGTCCTTCTCGAAACCTTCATCCAGCATGCGATCGGCTTCATCGAGCACCACGTAGGTCACCTTGGACAGGTTGCACGATCGCTCTTCGACCAGGTCCTTGAGACGGCCGGGAGTGGCCACCACCACGTGGACACCGCCACGGAGCTGGTTCTTCTGCATGTTCTTGGGCACACCACCGTAGATGCAGATGCTCTTAAGACCGCAGATCTTGCCGGCCTGCGTGATCACCTCGGAGCTCTGCATGGCCAACTCGCGCGTGGGCGCGACCACGAGAAGACGAGGGCCCGAGTGCTTCTGCGAAAGCGGCGGCTGATCGGCAATGTGCACGAGGCCGGGGATGGCGAACGCCAGCGTCTTGCCGGAACCCGTCTCGGCGATACCGATAATATCGCGGCCGGACGCGAGAATGGGCCAGCACTGGCTCTGGATCGGCGTCGGGGCGGAGAAGCCCTCAGTGACCTTCATGAACTTGTCGCCGAACAAAACGTCCTTGAATGACTGAACCGGGCGGTACAGGCAATTATTGCCGCTGATGGTCATCTCGTGCTTCTGGTGGAAGGCGTTGACCTCGTCGTTGGTCATCTTGGCCGAGCCCTTGCTCTCGATGTAGAACGACTTCTTAAAGCTGCCATCGCTAGCAGGAGGCTGCTGGAACGGCCCGTTGGAGAAGTCACTGGCCGCCGCAGCATTCTCGCTCTTGGCAGTCTTCTTGTGCTTCTTGGCCTTCTTCTTGTCGTCATTGGCAGGTGACGCAGCCACGGGCTCCTCATCATCGACCGAGCGCTTCTTGCTCTTCTTGCTGGCCTTCTTACTCTTCTCCGGAGCCTCCTCCACGGCCTCGGCCTGCTTGCGCTGGGCCTTCTTTAGCTTCTTCTCAGCCTTACGGCGCGCCTTGGCGTCGTCCACCACATCCACAGCTCCACTCATTGCGTTGATGTAGCTCTTCAAAATGACTGTTGGCCGTGATCGGCTTCGTACTTATCTGCGAACCAACCAACCAAAGTCACAGTTTACTTTCCACACGTCCTAGTCACCCACAAACCCTAACCATTGCGAAACCCTTTTATGGTATTTTTTAGTAACTACACGTCATGGTAAATTACCGGACGTATAGTACCACTTGCAGTGGTACACTTGGTGCGCACTGAGGTTTTTTCAAAACGCGTTTGAGGTTCAGCCTGGTTTTTGAAAACTACCGCGAGCGCGCGCTGCCAGAAGACCGACCCGCCCGCCAACCCGGGAACCCCATCAAGCCGCCAGCACAGGAGTGATGGCGACGGCCGGCGACGAGGAGGCGCCGCACCACGAGCCTCTGGCCTCGCCCGCGCCCGCCAGCCGCCGCGAAAGCATCGCCAGCCAGTTCCAGCGCGAGATCCTGGGCCACCAGACCCCCAAGCCGGACGCGCAGCTGCTGCTGCCGCCCGTGGCCGAGAAGCTCCCGTTGGAGCACGAGCAGTACACGGAGCAACAGCGAGATGATGGCGATGAGGACGAGCGCATGGACACCACCGCCGAAGACCGGCTGTCGTCGAGCAGCAATAAGCCAGCGCCTCACGTGATCGAAGTGGTTGACGATAATGGAGACGACAGCGACAGCGACGCCCATGCGCAGACGCTGTCGCCGACGAAAGCGGCGCAGCTGATCAGGGAGGCCACGCAGATGGACAGCCCTGTTGAGCACGATACGCGGAACAACACGTCATCGCCGGGGATGCTCAAGAAGATGCTGCGCAAATTGGCAGCCGGCATGCAGCCGTCCAGCGCGAATGCCAGTGCCACCGCGTCACCGGCGGCGGCGAGAGCCGAAGAGCGACAGCCGCTATTGGGCTCAGCGACAAAGCAGCGCAGGATGAGCGCCGAGTTCGTGGAGACTAGTGCACAGAAGTCCAAGCGGCGGAGGCTTTCGCTCTCGGGCGCCGAGCGAGAGGAGATTGAACTATCAGCGTCCAAACGATCGCGCACGCAGCAGCAGAATGCTGCAGAAGATACAGAGCAGCAGCAGACCGAAGACGCTGATCAGACACGCAAATCCGATAGCGACAGCTTCACGGAAGGTTTGTTTCCATCGCGATTGCTGTCCGCTGAAGAAGTGAATGAGATCAGGAGTCATGAAGAGACCAAGCACAGTGAGCCAGTGCTGGAGACACGAATCCCCAGCAGCAACAAGAGCACGCCCGTGCGACGGTCGCCTGCGACCAAAGCGAGCCGACGAGCGACGTTAGAGCCTACTGATGCGGAGTCATTACTGTCAGAGATGATGCGTGAAATGAATGGAGAGCGCAAAAGTGTGAAGACGACACCTCGAAAGCAAACGCCAGAGAAGAAGTCGCCTGCTCGCAGTGGGAAGAAGCCGTCGCCGCAGTCACCAGCATTGGATGCTAGCCCGAGCCAGCGTACGAGAAGTAAAACTCGCCGTGCGACAGTCGAGCCCCGAGATATCACCTCGATCATGGCAGCCTTCAATTCAGAAGAGATCGCACGGAATAGTGAGACAGAGATAACACCAAATCCGGATGCTGGTCGTCGAGAGACTATCGATGAAGAAGGATTATTTGAGCTTCGAAGCGCGCAAGGAAGTGCGAGCCCTGACGGCACTCAACGAACAGACGAAGATAGTGGCCGAGCGCAAAACCAAACCGTTGAAGAGGACGAGGCTGCGATTTCAAGCCCGCCACCAGACAATGAAGCAGAATCGATCGAGCAAACAGCCGCAGATGAAGAAGTCACATTGGATTCGGCTACGAACAGTCCAGTGCGTCAAAGCAGCTTCAAGCGAGCGCGTCCATCACCATCGCCAGGCTCACGGCATCATGACCGCAGTCAGGCAATCGGTACACCGGAACAAGCTCCTGCGAGTGCAGTGAACGAAGGCCCAGCCATTTTCTCACCTCCACCAGCGTCCACGATGCCATTGAAGAGTTGCTTTAGTGCCAAGAAACGGAAAGCGGGTCCTGACACTCCAAGCAAGTCTGTGAACTTCGGTCCTTCGCAAGGTGCAGAGTTTAACCTGGGATCTCCATCAACGTCGATGACACCCATGGCTGCGAAGAAGGCTCGTGCTATGTTTCCGCTGGATAAACCGAGTCCTGTGTCTTCGGAAAGCGATGTGGATGAAGACGATGACGAAGAGACATCACTGAATTCCTCTATTTTGGATGAAGCAGACGCACGTGACTCCGACGATAATGATGGACACGAGCAAGAAGAGAAGGAAGTCGAGCAAGAGGAACAGGCATCATTGGAGAAGCAAATCACGAACGTGAGTATTGCCGATATATTCCCGCATCGAAGAGCGAGCATTTCGGTCAACAAGAGCACCGACAGGAATAATCGTCGATACAGCTTGCGTGGAATGAGTCCATTGGACAATCAAGCCAATGCACGTCGGCAACGCCGTCGTACCATAAACATCACCTCAAGCTCCTCTCCGACTACTGATGTTTCGACAGTATCATCATCTGCTCCAGCGTTAATCTCATCATTTCTCAGCAGTTCCGACGTGGTCACGCAGATGGAAAATCGAGTTCCGTATGCCGATTCCTCGGAAACGTCAGACGAAGGTGAAGATATGGAGATTACCGGCGATTATTCGGTTCTTGCAGATGCTGCAATGGCTCTACATACCGCCTCTCAGGACCGAATTGTTACAAGTGTAAGCGCAAGCACTACAGTAAACCATTTTACTGAATCTGCAACAGTTGTGGATCAGTCAGCGAATGACCAGCAAGATGCTGCGGAGGATACCGTGGAACTCGGAAGTCTTGGAGATTTGGTGGCTGAATCAGATGGGTATGAGGCTGCCGCAAGCAGTCGCATGCCTGCCCTAAATGCGAGTCTTGGTCCCATCCAAGAAGAAGAAGAAGACCGTGCGTCGTCCGCAGCTCCGAGTATGATGAGCCTGGATTCAAGCGATGGCGAAAGTGAGCTGGGATCGCCTGAGCGAAGAAAGTCACTGGCGGTGAATTTGTCCATGGAATTCGAGCGAGTAGGCTTGACGTCACCGACAGAGAATGAAGGCTCTAGTGTCTGGCATTCGAGCAAATCTCCAAACAAGCGCTCTCCGTCTAAGAAGCAAATGTCTATGGAGGAATTATTGTCGTTGGCCAAGCTGGAAGAATTGGAAAATTCAGTAACGTCGAATGATCATCTGGAGAAAATTGCAGTGGAAATCCATAATTTGGATGGTCTTGTTCGCTTGAGTTTCAGCGACGCTTGCAAGGACGTTGTTCAGTGGCATATTGAAGAAATTAGTTCATGGGCTTCAGGTTCATCGGATGTCTTGCCCTCGCTTATGGACGAACATGCGCCTGCCTTTTTGAATCACGATACAGTCGACGAAGCTCGCATTGAAGCGATCCAAAAGCTTTACAGCATGGAAACTTCAAGCGTTCTTAGTGGCTGCAGTCAGTGGCTGACAAAAATGGAAAATCAGCTTACCAACAATCTGAGCTCGTGTGCAACAGAGCTCAGTAATGATGTTAAAGCGCTGCAAGCTCAAGTATCCAATGATATGGCTAAAAAAGAAACCGAATTTGCAGCTATCATGGACTTGATTGAGCAGGAGAAGAAGATGAGCGCAATGCTCGACGCCATTGACGAGCAGCAGGTCGTGCGAGATGAATATGCTGTTGCTGTAGACGCTCTCGAAAACGAATGTGCTTCCTTGTCACTGGAAGAATCGGTTCTTCAGCGGCAGCTTCAGGCAATGAAAGGTAAAGTTTCTTCCCATGAGGTTACCTCCAAGGCAGCCTTCAATGAGCTCCAGCAATCCGTTTTGGAACACGAAGAATTGTTCGTCATTCAGGAGAGTCTCAACATTTGGTCGGTGCATGAAGCAACTTCGTCGCATCTGAAGCTCGGCGCTCAATTCGAAGATGTTCTATTTGATGTCGACGTGACGGTCGATGTGGTTTTCGACCATGGCGAAGGAAACAGCCCCACGACGTATCGTCTTGCTGAGTCATTCTCGACAGATGTTACGTCACAAGTGAAGCTGCGACAGACCGGAAGAAACCTGTACATTTCTGCAGAGCACGATGTCGTTTATCTCATCCAGCAAAAGCTGTTGGATTCGGTTCAACTGTCTCCTTTCGCTGTGAAAAAGAGAACTCGCGCCTCTCGTCGAAGTTGGTCCACGGAGAATAACGCCTCACTTCAGGAAATGGTTGGGCAGCTGGAACGTCTTCTGAGCCGATCATTTCAGTTCCTACGCGAACTTCGAACTCTTTCCAAGCAATTTCCGTTAACCTACTCCATGGACGATGCCATGCTGTGGATAGAGTTTATCACATTCCCATCGGCAGCGGCCAGCTCATCAGCTGGCGCCGATTCGTTCATTGGTGCGAAATTTGTTGTGGGATTCAAAGTCACGAATGTATTTCCTTTCACTGATCTTGACCCGGTTATTCAAGTGAACCACGGAGAGGTATGCGGTTTTGAATTCGGCTGCACTCAGTTAGATATGTGCGTGATGCTGATTATTCTGTTGTTTGTTCCTTTAGGTCACTGAAGCAGCCATCGAACAGGAAATTGAAGATGAACCGAAGCGAAACGTCGACTTTTTGACTCGCGTATGCCATCGACTCGACCGTGCTTTTGTCAGGCGGTAACGTGTTGCAGTCCGAATATTGTTGTTTTTGAAAGGAAGAGAAAGTGGGAAAACGCCCGAGGGAGCATGAACTATCTATTGTCGATGGACGAATACAAACAGAACATGGCTGTACAATATACACACTTGCCTTCAAAATCGTTGGGAATTTGTCCCAGTTGTGGCTCTCAATCACTGACGAGGGTGTGCATTGGCTGTTTAATCGTCCCAATCGTCGTCGCTGTCCGACAATTCTCTCTTTGCCACCGCCGATGGTCCATGGAGCGAGTGCAATGACGGCTGGGATGCGAGTGCCTGCATCATGAATTTCCAGTAAGCAACTATCACCGCAATCGTGCACAACGATATGCGACTCACATTAAGTCGCTCGAACTGTTCTGCTTTTAGGCGCTTCTCTTCGTCCTCTTGGCGGATTCTGGCCTGGAAATCCAGCGTCTTAGGCCGAGCGCGGATAGTTTCCACAGGCTTTTCCGACAGCGGCACCATTCCTATCCAAATAAACCCATGGTCAGCTCCTTGATGATTAACCTGATCAAGGCGACAAGATACGTACCGTTGGGCTGGAGTGATTGGAAAACAGGCTCAGCCGTCTCACCGGCGAACCACTGCTTCGCGGACAAGGCTGGTTCAGCTGTACGTGCCGGTCGATAAATGTCGTCTTGGAAGAACTCCTTCAGTGCATCCGTTCTCGGAAGCGAGAAGGAAACCCGCTCCATGGACGTCGCTGTCATCAGCAGCATGCGATCCAGCTCGACGTTCTTGATATCGCACAACGTCTTTGGTAGCAACGCCGCACCGCAAATCGGAGTCTGGCCTCCGAACGCAAAGGGAAGATTTTCATGTGCCGTCGAGTTTTCGGCGTCGATCTCATAGCTCCAGACATGGCGGTCGCCCATACCAACGAGGAAGAACAAACGCGAAGACTGGTCGTAAAATGGGTAGTGGACCGAGCTGGACGCCGAAGTTTCGATCGTCTTGCTAGACAGCGGCTCTACCAGCGAACGTGAATCCCAGAAGCTCAACTGAGTCTCATTGCGGGCGTTCACTCCGACTGTGAGCAATCGCGTGTCGTCGACCCAAGACACGAACTGGGGCTTGCTGCTGTCGTGGCCACAGCCCATAGCGCTCAGCACGTGCTCTTGCTGTCGAGGATCAAACACGCGCAAGATCTTGGCTCGACTGGTAGTGGCAAGAAGATTCCCGTTCGGGCTGAATTCCATGTTCCACACCATATCGTCCAACTTGCCCTGGATGCAGATCTGCTCCTGCGCTGTTTCAACGTCCCAGAACCGCAGCGACAAGTCCAAGCTAGAGGAGCAGAGCACGTTCGCTGCTGTCGGGTGGAATCGGAGCGTGCGAATGGTCTTCGTGTGTCCTCGAAGCGTGTGATCAGGATTCGCGGCGGATCCATGCGCATCCAGCGACCATATTTGAACGGTCGAATCAGCAGAGCCAGTCACGAGCATCGAGTCGTTAAAAGGGTTGAACGCCAACTCAGTCACAGCGGCCTTCTGCCCGTTTATCACTGGCGTGTCCAGCGACGCCTTGCCCGTGGCGTCCAACGGTCGAATCAGCACTGGCCCACCGGCGCCAACGACTGGGACAGCCCAGAATTTAGAATTGGCAGTCACGATTGGAGATGCGATCAGAGAAGACGCGACCGAGCGATCGCCAAAGTGGAAGATGTGATTCCGAGGCGTTTGAGTACCCTTCATGTATTTCAACTGTCGAATCAATCACACGAATCAGCTCAATTTCCCTAGATGAACTATCACAAGAGAACCAGCTGAAGCGTACCTTGTGACCGTACTTGGATCCAAGCTTTTGGGCTTTGTCCGACAGCTTATCATCAGCTGCCGGCGGTTCTTCAGTCGCTGCAGTTGGTGTTGGTGCAGCCACGGGCTGTTCCCACGACACTGGCTTACTTGGTGCCTCGGAGGTTGCATGCCAGGTCGCTGTCTTCGCTGGTGCTGGCACTGCGGGTGGAGCTACGTTCCACGGCGGAGGTTGACTTGATGCAGCTGCAGGCACCGGTGCTGCTTTCGGTGGCGCCGAAGCTGCGACACTGCCCCAATTCGGCGTCGCTGGTGCTGGCGGCGCATTTGACCCACCTGGAGCCGCTCCCCACGGCGAAGCAGACGCTGGTGCTGCTCCCCAAGGTGAAGCAGTCACTGGAGCGGCAAATACGTTATTAAGTCCCGTTTCTGCCTTGGCTGCTGTCGGTATCACTGCTTCAAGAATGGGCTCTGCATTACGGCCTGAGATCCACTCGCTTGAGCTCATGGCTGCCTTCGAGGCATGCGTGTCGGGGTACAAGTCACTTTGGAACGTATGCGCAGCATCTTTCCGTGGCACGGTGTAGCGAAGCACCTCGCAGATGCCACCGCCGGTGGAGCTGAGGTTCAGAACACGAGCCACCTCGCACTCATAGGTCGTACAAACTTGCTTGGGAAGCAGAGCAGCTGCAAAGGTCATGTTGGCCAGACTGGTGTGGTCCAGTGCATGCATGAACGGAGCACGCGTAGTATCAATCTCGAAGCAGCGTGCGCTGCGATCGCCCTTGCCCATGAGATACAGCAGATCTACATCCGGGTCGTACAGTGGGAAGAGAGCTCCAACGCCTGAATCAATGCGTTCTCGATGCACTGCCTTGGACAGGTTGCGCGGATCCCAGAGCTTCAGCTCGCGCTCCTGCATGTTGTCGCTTCCGGTCGTAATGAATTGCTCGCGTCGGCCACACCACACGACGCTGGAATGACGACGACCCGTGTGACCTGCAGCAGTCTGAGCCGTTGTCGAAGCGCGCGGATCCAGAGCGCGGAGCTGTTTATCCTGGGCTGTCGAGACCAGGAGACTGCCGTCGTAGTTCCACGCGATCGACTGCACTGCCGTGCCTTCGTGCAGGCCCGACAGGTCAAAGCTCAAGCTCTCGTTCGAAACATCGTACACCAGAAGCTGCTGTTGGGCGTACAACGCCACGATCTGGTCTGCCAACGGGTGGAACGAGACGCCTGTGATGGCGTTGGCAGCGCCAGTGAGCGTGGTCACTGGACTTGAGAGGTCTTCATGCAATCGGTCCGTATCCGGCAGTCGCCACAGCTGCAAGCAAGATGCACACTGAGCGAACCGAGTAGACGCTTACGAGGCCATTGCACTGTCGGTACCTTGGCGGTGGAGTCTGCGCTGGCAGTGAGCAGCAGCTGGGCGTCAAAGGGAGCGAACTGGAGCGCCGTGATGCGCGTCTGATGCGCTCGAATGAGCGGCGGCTGGACAGGAGCAAACGGTCTCGGTCAGTAAGATGAGTCCACACGAGGCTGAAGCCATGGACGTGGTAACTCACTGTGAGCGCGTTGGACGGACGCCCCGTATCCGCCAGACTCTGCACTTGAACAGCTCCGCCACCTGCTTACAGACCATGAGTATCTTTGTCTCCGTCTCCCACGGGAGGCAGCAGCCACAACGCACCGTTCATCTGATGGGGAAAGGCGAACGCGTGCACCGAAGCCGTGAGCAGATTGGCTCCTTCGGGCGTCATGGCTGTCGTCAGCTGCAGCTGGTCGTAGTTCTGCTCGCGCGGCGCATGCTTGCACTCGATATTACGGAACTTGCTGCAGTCACCACGGAGAACGGCGCGTCAGTCTCGAGCGTCGCAGCTCAGGAAGCCAATAGTTCATGCTCTCTAGCTCTTGGGGTAGCGCACACGGCCCCAGAGCGCCCGCGAGAGACGCGTACCTCGCGTGGAACTGGAACCGCGGCGCCATCTTCCTCCTTCGAATCAAAAAGAGAAGCTTCCGCACTTAGCGGGCGGAGCGTCAACATGCGGCCGAACTTAACGGATTGCGTTTCTATGAAAAAAAAGCCACGACGTGAAATACGGACTTAGTGAAACCGTTGACTGTACTGTTCCAGCCACCACGGTACTGCTTCAGTTCCTCATAACCTGTGGGCACCAGACGCCAGCAGCTCATGATGCAGCGCATGTGGCCACGGGCGGCGGCTTTGCCGCGTATGCTTCGGCATTCAGAGGCCGCGGCGGCGCATACGACTGCGTCTGCTCATAGCTCTGCTGCTCCAGCTTTTCTACAGTGCTGTGCGTTCTCTGGAAGAGCAGCGATGCGCATGGCGAGAGGCACCACCGGAACCCCCGCGCGGCCTCCGCGCCACGCACAGAAGCACAACCGCCAGCGACGCATCCGCTCTGATGGGTCCAACGCGCGGATGCGTGTGGCCGACATGAGCGTGGCCAAGCTGGTGTCCACCAGCACGCCGTCGCACGAGTTCGTCGTGACCTGCGCGCAGCTACGCGGCCCCGAGAATGAGATCCGCGTGCTGGCCGGCACGGATCTCCAGGTCTGGAACTTCGCGCTGCAGAACCGACTGATGAAGAAGGACGTCGAGGGCGCCAGTGCGCTGCTGGATCTGCTGGCCAGCTTTGACCGCGAGAACGCCAACGCACAGCTCTGGACCGACCTGCTGTTCACGCTCATGCGCCAGCACTCGACGCTGAGCCGCACGACCGACGAGCCGGAGCGCGTGCTGAACCTGCTGCGAGAAAACTGCACGGACAACGCGTTCATGAGCGACCTCGTGGTCTCGCTCGTCAACGGATGCGCCAACGTCAAGATGTTTGCGCAGGCCAAGTTCCTCGTGCGTTACCATCTCGAGCACTTGCGTGGTGCTGCTGAGCAAGTCGACCAAGTCGAAGACGACACCAGCAGCAACGATAGCAAGCAGCTGACCACCATCCCATCCTGCGTACTGAGCAATCTGATCTCGACCATGGCGGGCTCCAAGTCCCGTCATAAAGACGTCCTGTCGTTTGTATCGGAGCTACTGGCGCATGAAGCGTTCCAGGTGCAGGAGCTGGGCCAGCCTGGGTTCATCGCGGTCTTCAGCTGCATC
>JAADVQ010000296.1:0-17360 GCA_023335835.1 Elongisporangium senticosum
ACAGAGATGCGTGGAAGCTTCGCTTCCTGGTCGCTAATCTGTGGCGCGAGTGCTACAGAGAAAGTAGATTTAAGACTGAGTATACTTAGCTTTTCGTACTTAGACTGGCTCCTACTGGATTTATTCTTCCTAACAACATACCCCTTCTAAAGTGATAGCCTGATTTCTGCTGGGGCTATGGAGGTCCTTATGTGCTCAACCCTGGCACTCTTAAGTACGAATAGCTGACGTCATAGGCCTGATGGTACTTCAACTGGTACCCGCCGTACAGTGGCCCCTCTCTATAAGAGAGCTTGAGGTGCCACCTCCTTGGAGTGACTACGGGCTATCTTTTTAATATAACTATCTTGTGTAACCCCGTTACATCACCCCCCCCCCCCACTTAAAACGAGGAACACTCCGTTGGTTCTCTCGCATAAGGGACAGCGGTACTTTCCTTGTCGTTGGGTCATTTTCAAACGAAACCCCATGCCGACGACCAAGGAGACGAAGGTGCGCGGCGGTGCCACCGCCAAGATGGCCAAAGACGCTCCGGCGTCAGTGCCTAAAGACACGCGTGGTTCATTCGAATCTGATGCTCGCGCGCAAGCGGCATCGAAGCCTGCGGTGGCTCGCAAGAAGAGCGCCGCCCCACAGACTACTGCGTCCGGCCCAAAACCCTCAAAGGTTAAGGCAGAGGACGCCATGGCATCGGCTGCTGCCGACAGCAAGTCACCTGCCCGCCGCGCTCCGTGTGCTATGGTGCCACCCGAGCCGGTCGTGCCGGCGCACAAGAAGCTACCAGACACTGAGTCTGACTCCGATGGCGACAGGGGTCACGAGAGCGCACGCTGTAAAGACTCCGAGGAGTTGAAGGCGCCCGCTAAGGGTATTGAGTCTAAAGCCTCTAGCGGTCCGATGGCTGTAGAGCCCGACGTCCTCGTGACGTCTGCAGATCATGTGAATCGCAGTAGCTCACCGAGCACGGCTGCATCCAAGCGCACGGAGTCATCCGACCCTGCGCCTATGTGCTCTACACTGCCCAAGATCCTCTATCGCTGAGTATCGCTCCAAGCCTTCAAAGGCTGAGCTGACAGAGGATCGCTCCATGCCCTCAGAGGCTGAGATGGCAGAGGATCGCTCCAAGCCCTCAAAGGCTGAGCCGATCCTTGATCTTGCCTCGGCCAACGGGGAGGACCTGGATAACTACGACGAGTCAGACCAGGAAGACACAAATCGTGTGCGCACTCCCTCTCCTCAATTGCCCTTCACGGTTGTTGATAAGAACGCGCCAACACCGCCCGTTCGTCATGTGGGTTCCGAGACAACCCCTGCGACTGTGCCGCCCGCGGGCGCGCATTCTAGTCGCGATCCGACCTATGCCAAGAGCCCGGATCCGTCGCACACACAGCGCAAGGCCTCAAAGTCAATACCACAGCTGCTGCGCCACCAGCTCGCTCGCGTTCTTCTTCATGCGAGTCTGGCAAGTTGGTCGAGGAGGACCGTGATTGCGGACGCCGCTTCAAACCATCCTATGGTCACAGGCGTTACCGCTCATCTTCTTGTGGACGTGATCGATCGCGATCACCTTCGCGTCCAAGCTATTCTCGTAAGCGTCATCAACGCCAATCCTCGTCTTCCCCAAGTTCGTATGCTTCGCATACTCTTGGTCGCTCGTCGTCAGCGCCACGCTCGACCAACTGCTCACTGTCTCGGTCTCGTTATGCTTCGCCTCGGCAATCGCACCAGGCGCAAACAGCGTCGTCACAGACGCACGTCATCTCTAATGACTTCTACAACGAGATGGGAACGCAGCGTCCACAGAGGCGTGTCGTTCCTTTGAGCAAAATGCCTCCTGGTCCTGAGACCGATATGCCGCAGCGTGAAGTTGAGAGTCAGCTGACTCCTGAATACTTCGATGAGTCCTCTTATCGCGAGCGACTCAAGTGCTGCAGGACTGGGGTACCTGTTCCAAAGAACAACGGGGTACCCTACCAGTTTAGCTCGCACTTCACGCTTGCGCAGCAGGAGGGCCGTTTTCGGCGCTTTCTGTCCGCCAGAGGACATAACCCTGAGGTCACGCATGCGCGCAACTGTGTCCAAGCCATTAAGGATGAGCGCCGTCTGCGTTTCGAATAAGCAAAGCTCGTTGCAAATTGACAGCTCAATGCCAAGATGCAGAGCTACCATCGTGCGGAGGAGGAGTGCGCCAAACATGCCATTCCTGCTCAACGAGGCTACCCGATCCGCACAACCGATGCAGTCACTAGCAGCGCTCCTAAACAGAGCCTGCGGCACGACGGATCGGACCGTGTGGGCTTTCAAAAACAATAACGAGGTCCGGAACATTCGACTGGAGGTTATCAACCGACTCCCAGGAGTCATGCTCGACGCCGTAGCTCTTCCAGCGTACGAGGATCATTGCACACTCATATCTCAAACGCTGACGCAACAGCGTTCGAAAATGGTAGTAGCGTTGGCCATCACGGCCCAACAACACTGGCGGAGGACGCAGGGGTCTCTGACCTCCAGCAACAGGTCGACGACCTCTCGAAGGTCATCGTGAATTCTAGAGAAGGCTCACGCCTCACAGACCGCTCGGGTCGTGGCGCTTGAGAATGCTCAGGCCACGGAGCGTCGGCTGGTTGAACTTGAGAAGTTCCAGCGCGACGAAGGGCGGTATCTGAATGACCTGCAGCGTAACTTCGTAACGTATTCCGACTTTGCCGAGCTCCGCGGCCGCATCTCGGTCTTGAGCACGATCGCTGGTGCGTCTGTCCGTTCGCCAGACTATCGCTCGTACCCTCTACAGGGCTACGCGTACAGTCACTCGTACCCAGCGAGTTACGATTATCACGGTCGCTACGACCATGTTCATGATGCCCGTTCGCATCACTATGACCATCGTGGTTCTTCGAATGAACCCTGGTCGGCGGCTCGTGATCAGCATCACGGTGATCCTGTGCATTTCGCACCGCAGTCTGACCCTGATGATCGTCAAGGCTCGAAGGGCGTCGGTGGAGGTCACATAGAACGGTGTATAGCCTGTTGAGGCGTGGATTGCGTTGTTCAATGCGAACTTCACGAGCGGCAAAGCCGCAGCCCATATATTGGGCGTGTCCGCGCACACACTGAGGAGGACATCTTCCAAAACACGATTAACTCTCTCCGTCTGGCCATCCGTCTGCGGATGATCCATTGCTGGCATCTTCAACTTGGTGCCTAGCACCTGAAATAGCTCCATTCAGAACTTGGATGTGACCGTGATGTCTAAAAACATTTTCGAGGAAGAGTCTTTCGGTATCCTCTGCTGACACCTCTTCTCGAACGGCTGCAAGCCGTATCATCTTGCTTAGACGGTCGACAAAAACCAGGATGCCTGTATATCCTTCTTTTCACTTGATGGCATCCGGAAGATGAAGTCCATGCTCACGGACTTCCAACAGTCCGAAGGATCTGGTAGGCTCATTGACGGAGCCGATGCGTGAGCCGACGGCTTCACACGCTGGCAGATCTCGCAAGTATGCACATACTTGGCGACCCATTTATACATCTTGGGCCACTAGAACTGGTGCGCGAGTGCACCGTAGGTCTTCTCTCTCCCGAGGTGACCACTCCATGCAGTGTCATGGGCCTCATACAGGATCTTGTACGTGAGATCCTCGTCATGAGGTACTATTACTCAAGGTGGATCATCCGGATCCACCGAATACATCAGTAGCCCGTCCTTCAGGGTGTACCGATGGAGTCGCGCCTTCATGCGCAGAGCCAAAGGCTCACTGGATTCCATGCCATTATTTGATAGATGTTGCACCAGCTGTGCACACATCTCATCCTTCTCGTACGCTGTACGGATGTGGTCCCAGAGTAAGACGTCGACCTGGCTGACATGGTTCAGCTCGTAGTCGGGTTTGCGCGACAACGCGTCCGCAAGTACATCAAGCTTTTCCGGCTTGTACTTCACTTCGAAGTTGTATTCTGCGAAGAATGACTACCATCGCGACATCCTTTGCGAAAGGTGTGGCGAATTCGTCGCTGCGTACAGCGACGCATGATCTGTGGAGGTCACGAAGGGGTTGGGACCCAAGAGGTGGACTCTGAATTTGACAAGAGCATCCTTCATGACAAGTAGCTCGTTGTCGTGAACTGGATAGTTCTATTCGGCAGCCTTGAGCTGCCTGGACTGAAAAGATATGAAGCGCCCGCGGCCGTCATAATCTTGTTGCAGCAAAGCGCAACCAATCGCGAAGTCCGAAGCATCACAGACGACGCTGAAGGGCTTCATTGGGTCTGGCAAAGCCAAGACTGGTGCTTTCTGCAAGCTGTCCTTGATGCGTTCGAAAGCATCCTGATGCTCCGCATCCCATGCTCACTCGACATCGTTTTCCAAGAGCTGCGTCAGTGGACGCGCGAGCTCTCCGCACCCTTCACTGTACTTGTGAAGGTAATTGGCTAGACCAAGCCACTTGCGTAAGTCTTACTGACTTCTTGGTCCGGGCCATTTCGCTATGGCGCGTAC
Organism: Elongisporangium senticosum; assembly: GCA_023335835.1. NCBI lineage: Eukaryota > Oomycota > Peronosporomycetes > Pythiales > Pythiaceae > Elongisporangium > Elongisporangium senticosum. Next base: position 4,499 of record JAADVQ010000296.1, read on the forward strand.
TTTGCCTGGATCGACACGAATCCCATGCTTCCCAATGAAGCAGCCCAAGAACGGGATCTCTTCGGAGCCGAAGACGCACTTATCCATGTTCGCATAGAGCCTGTTAGCTCTCATACACAAGATGTCGTCGAAATACGTCTGCGCGTATTGACGGAGGGGCTTGAATAACTGAGTCACCAGACGATTAAACGTCGCGGGTGCGTTGGACATCCCTTGTGGCGTCACGAGTCACTCCCACAGCATACCACTCGGGATACTCACAGCTGTGAGGGGAACACCTTGTTCTCGCATGAGGATCTGGAAATATCCATCAACCAAATCCAGTGCACTGTACATCGTACAGCCAACCATGCGGTTCTGCAGAGCATCCTTTCTAGGGATGGGCGTCTGTGCTGGAATGGTGGCAACGTCCAGCTTATTGTAAGCAGGAACGATACGTCACTTGCCATTCGGCTTCTTGATGCAGAACGTTGGCATCGAGTGCGGAGATTTCGACTCCCGCGCCATGCCCGCGGCGTGCTTTTCACGAAAGAACTCGTCGATCGTCTCGACTTGTTCTTGTGGCAAGGGCCATTGGCGTGTAACGCAATACTTAGTTCCTCGAACCAGATCAATCTCGTGCCTCACACCTCTGTCCGGTGGCAAGCTTGAAGGTGGGTCTTTACTGACCACGCCTTGATACTCCAGTATCAACGAGTAAAAGGGATCTTCTGGGTTCTTCCGAATCTCTGATCCCTTACAAAATTGATGTCTCTTTTTGAATTCCTCGAGGACCTTGAGGTCCATCACAGAAGAGGAATTCAATTCGGCCTTAGGCAGATCTGTGGTAATCGTAACCACCTTGTTGATCTCGCCTCCCTTCAGACCGTGAAGAAATTCTTCCATAGACATTTTTCTAGCTTCACCAGCGTATCCACAGTTGGAAGCTTGGCTAAGACATGAGCACCAGCTCCTAATGTCTTGCCTCTGAGAAAGTCAAGTATACGGTATGACTTGATCGCTTCGAGGCCTTTAACCTCAGGTCTGATCCGCAGACCCGCTCTTGCACTCTCGTTCGCGAGAGGGGCTGGCAGAACCGCTGCTGTTGGTACCTCCCCCTTAGGGTACCCCGACGTCTGTGTCGTCATTGACAGAACCGCTGTCGTTAGTGCCCCACCTTTGGGCACCCCGATGCCCCCGTAGGCATCTGCTCTTCATCATTCTCTTGGTGGAGAATCAACGAGTGTACATCTCGTTCTTGAAATTGACGATCGTCATCGTCCTGTCGAATCGTGACAGGGGAGCGTGGAACATCTCTGTGTTCGCCTCCTCTTACTGGAGAGCGCTGAAGTGCGTTCTTTACTTCAGCTTGGTCGTCATCACCGTGGCCTTTGGTGATTTCGACCTGCACTTCCTGAGTGCCCAGGCGATCCGCGCCTGCACTCTTAGTCCTCGGACTCGGTCCTTGAAATCCCTCAGATTCCTTGGCGCCGGCTTGATGATCATTCTTGATCCCGGGCAAGTCTTGCTCTTCGGTGTATCTATTCGTTCAGATACCCCCGCCGTGTCATCTTGATGACGCACGTTCCACTGAACGCTGTGCTCCATAGCAAAGGTGGGTTCATGAGACTCCAAAGCTTTGCTAGATGCACTAGGCTTACTCGCCCCGATCGATCGTGATCTCCAATCGATCCACGGCTCATGCCTCTCTAACCAGGGCATGCCGAGGATTAGATCATATCGATCATCCATGTCGAGCACCGTAGAGGTCTCGACGTAATTAAAGTCATCATAACATACTTTGAGATCCACAAAGATCGATTTTATCTTGACAGTGGTTTCATTGGCCAACTTAACTGTCATATCACGTCCATTGACGTTGGCTTTCCTAGCCGCTTCATAGAGTTCCCGATTCGAGGCGATACTCTCTCTTTGTGCATAATTATCGGATGCACTGGAGTCTATTAAGACTCTAAATGGATTCTCAAATCCTTTGACGCTCACTTGGACCACCAACAAACTACGTTTGCTGGCTCCAACTCCAAAACCCTCTCGGCTTTGCGGGGCTATGCCCTCGTGACACACATCATCGGATGTGTCTTAGTCATACAAACCTAGTTCTGCCCCAGTAGGACGCCCCGCGCCTACTGGTTCTGGGCGTTTCCATGCTCCGCTGATCCGTGATCATTTCCGCGGCCGCCTCGGCCACCACGGAAGGAACGTCCTCCTCGGCCACGGCCTCTGCCTCGTCCTCGAGGAGCCGTGCCCGCATTCTGCGGACATTGCCGCTGCATGTGGGTCTCCAACCCACATCTGAAGCTCCTGCGTGTTCTTCCAGAACTCTCAGCTGTACCCAACTCCATCTTAGGCGCTCCACCAGAGCGTGGTGGGTAGCGGGCGCTATGCTTGGTTGTGGCTGTACTCCCCCGCAAGAGCAGCTTGGATGGAAATCTTCCATGGTGTCATTCGACACGCGGAAGAATTGCGTTTCAGCAGGGCCCACACGCAGGCCTTCCATGAAGCCGGTGATCTTTACGTCTCCAAGCAATAGGTTTGCGGCCATGCTCGCAATGAGCAGCCGAACCTCGTCCACATACTCGTGGAGTTTCTTCTTTCATTGCTCGAGAGACAGGAACTACGCCCGCTGGCGATAAGCCATATTCGGTGGCTGGAATGCTGTCTGCATTTCCCTCTTGAGATGATCCCATGAGGCGAATACTTCACGATTCGACGTCTCATGGGTGAGAGCCCAGTCTCGGGCGCGTTCACTCAGGTGCGCGACCACAAAAGCTACCTGCAAATGGTCCTCGGCAATGTTGCCTGGATGGAGCGCGGTTTCGACCTCACGAAACACAGAACAACAAGTTCTCGCCCACCTTTCCACAGAAAGGGTTGACCTTTATCTTCAAGGTCTTCGGTGCTGGAGCTCGCCCGGGAGCCGCCACTTGCTGCACCACGACTGGTGACGTCGGCGTCACGGTCTTCTAAATATGAGTGATCAGCGCACGCTCATATTCGACGTCCTTCTCCATACGTCCATGCTGAGCTAATGGTTCTTGTGCTGACAGCAATATGATTCCGTCCGTCCCAAGGATCGCTTTCATCCGACCCAGTGTATCGAACTGCTGGTCGGTGAGCGATGGGAACGCGGAACGGTCCATGATGACCTGCTGAACAGAGGTTCAGGTAGCCCAATTTACCCGCGAGGATTGGAAATGATCCTTGACCAGAACCGAAATAGAGTCGCAATCGCATGAAGTAGATGTACACCGATGACAAGCTGTTAGAGTCAGACTCCATTAAACGATGATGTAGGTAGCAAAACCCAATATCTTTTTGATATCTAACAGCGCACTCCAGAAGCTGTTGTCTTGACATATACTACGAAAGCGAGCAAAAATGTGTTGCCCTTGAACTCGATCCGCAATTGATTGGTCTTCAATAAGCAAGAGAATCGTTGCTTTGTTGGAAATGAGATTTTTATTGCAGTTGAACTGTGTGAACCATTGAGTTGCCACTGGCAGCGTAACAGTGCAGCTGATTCGGAGGTGACGACGAATCGCCTCAAATTCGAACTTTACATGGGGGTGGCTGCGAATATATTTGACCACATCGACTGCCATTGTTATCCAAGATGAAATGGCCGACAGTTCACTTATACCTTTCACCAGTAGATAAATAACGTGTGCGGTGCATCCGTTTGCAAAGATACGTGGGTACACCTTCTTGATTAACTCCCAAGCAGCTCGCATGTTCAACGCATTGTCGGTCACGACGCTGACGCATTGATCTGAGCCAACTCGTGGATAACAGCCAAAATTGCATTTGCCACGTTCTCTCCAGTCTGGGCCGTTCCTGACGTGACTGCAGACTTCCAAAAAATTTGACGGCGTTGTGGGATATGAATAACATAGTTCACAACGTGCTCATTGTGCAAGTTTGACTACCCATCCGTTGTGATCGAGTAATATGTTGCGGTTATATTCGCTTCGACCACATGCCCGTGGAGATCTATGTATCTCCGATCAAGGAGTGATGTCTTAAGACGATCTTCAGATGGCAAATTTACTGCATATGCAGGTCGAAGGGCCTTTACAAAATCCTGGAACGCTTGAGCTTGAGCAAGGTGAACGGGAATTGCACATCTGTAGAAGAAATTCGCACACAGATCATCCAATTCCTCCTTTTGTGCTTCCGTGGCTCGGTTGACAAATGCACTCATCACATGTCGGGCAGGAATGACGCGCTGATGTGGTGCGACAGGAGGCAAATCACTCGCTAGATCAATGACTTCAGCTGGAGCAGAAAAAAATGCAGACGATACTGAGGATCCACGACTAGCTGGGATGTCTGGGCTAGCAGATGTCGCAGGATACGAAAAAGCTGCGTGTCTGCTTGATCCAAAGACGCAAATTCAGGTACTTAAACTGGAGGACTACAGCTTGCAATAACAGAATCATGTGACCATGGATCCTGAGCAACAGTTCAAGTCCGCTTAAAATGGTTCTGCTCCGCAGGATCTTGACCAACACAGTTTCCACTTCTTATGTGAGCCACGATCTTGGGTCTATTCATTGGTACAGTGAACTGGCACACTTTGCAGATTCCGCATCCATCAACGACAGCCTGTCGCTGATGAACGCGGCCTCGATCATACGCTGCGTGATCGGGCTCGTGGACAGCTTGCAGAAGTGCGCGTACGCAATGACACCTCTGGAGGAACTTCATATCGCCTCAAACCACAACTTGATGAAAGCTGATCTCTATGGCCACGCTGGGGCGTTGACCTGATCAGTCGAATGGAGCCAGCGATTCCTCCAGAGTAGTGTGCTCCATCGTGAGTGTCGTACAACTTGTTCTCACGGTTGTTTACGTTGCACTACGAGAGCAAGAAGAAACTGTGCAACACCACGAGCGCCCAGCTCTGCGCCGCGACGCACGTGATCAAGTCCGTCTGCACGCTTGAGAACCCGCTGAACAAAGTGCTCACTCGACACAACGAAGTCGTGAGTGACTGAGACTCTTTGTGACTTGCCCTTCTGCCTGGGCTGACACATTCTCTCGCTTTGCAGTGCAACGCCAACAAAATTCAGTCGCTGCAACGGGAAAAGGTGCAGCAACAAAACATGTATGACAAGCTGGAGCCCGAGACACACCATCAGAAAACGAGATCGCCAAGATTGCTGATACCACGCGACACCCGAGACGGCGCGAATCGGCAGATTGAATCCGTGCAAGCGCAGTTGACTGATGATGGCGAAGACTTTGAGTCGAGCTGACACGAGAAGTACTCGGATCACGCCAATATCCGCGACATCCCGCGGCTGCGCACGACCACGAACGCACCAAGCGGTGGCACTCACCTCCGCTGCGCAATGGCGGAAGTGCTGGCAGCGGCAGCATGCCCGGCGGGTTCGAATTGGTGTCCACGCCATATATCAAGCTGCGAGACGACACCCAGAAGTTCGTGTGGCTGCTGAACGCCAAGAAGAGCGACCTGCGCAAGCAGAGCATCCAGCTCTCGAAATCCAGAAGAAGCCCGGCGTGGTCGATGCCGAGGAGCTCGCGCTGGCGATGGTCTCGGCTGAGAAGAACTTCTCGCTGTTCAACATGATCAACGAGCTCAACACTGAGATGGAGAGCATCGAGATCGAGAACAGCTCACTGGAGGTGGTGATCGAAAGCCGGGCCACAACAGCGACGCGTACGGGTAGCAGCTCATGCAGTAGGTCGAGGACCAGATCGACAAGTCCAAACAAAAAATGCAGAACTTCGAGAAGAACCACAGTGAGTCGATCAAGATGATGGAGATAATGAAGAACGACGTCATGACAAAATCGGCCACAACGACGAGGCTTTCGGCCAGCAGTCCATGGCTTTTGGCGTCACAGACGGGACACGGCGGTGCTGATGGGCATTATCAAGCAGCGCATTGGCGAGCTCGTGGACGTCCAACGCGCCCATCAGCCCGCTCAAGGGTGAGAGCGTGGATCATGCGCACATCATCAGTGGCACAGATCGCGTCGTTGTCGAGGCTGCAAGTGCGTATCCAGCCATCCACATGTGCATTGGCATCGAGATTTTACTTTACTTCGAAGCGGCTCGATTGGCGGATTAGTCTCAAGTTATCAACTGCTAGGGATGCTAAGCTAATGTACAGTGTGGCTATAACCTACGTTCAGCCTGTGCGCCCGAATATGGCGCGAATAGTACGGAGGGGAACGAGTCATGTCACGTCGCGGGTGGCGAGGAGGCGAGTAAAGTGTTTGAGACGGTCCCGCCGTTCGCAATGGTGCGGAGAGTGTCGATGATGCGCTCGAGCGCGGTAGTGTCGAGAGTCCCGATCCGCCTCACATGGCGGAGGTGAGCTGCGAAGGTGGAGTTGAGCTAGATCACGTGCTGGGCAAGCGGAGGCGGGCGGCAGCCGTCAAAGACATACTCGTTGCGCTGCGTCCAGAGTTGGTGGAGTGCGATGGCGCGAAAAGTGTACCAGACTCTGCACACGGCTTCGGGATCGAGGCCATGCACGCAGCAGCCCGGTATGGATGGCGGATTCGCAAGGTGGTACCACGCTGGCACTCGTCCGAGCAACGGCACCATTCGCGACCGACAATCGCCCAGAGCTCCGATGCTCGCGTGCATTCGAAAAACAGGTACCGCTCGGTCTCGGCCGCCAAGCACCCGTCATGAGGACAGCAGATGATGTCGGGTCTCGATGCCTCAAGGAACGAGAACCTGCTACCAACCGCCTCGGCGTGCAGCTGCCGAATATACCTGTGCTGCCAGCGCATTGGCGCCTTTACGACCGCTGGCATTGCGAACCGACCCTAGGATTCTTGTCGGCTCGGAAGAGCATCTGCACCGTCGTAGAAGTCTAGTAGCCATTGTATGCTGTGGCGTAATGTGAGCGCCTCGCGGAAGGACCGTTGCGCACCGGGTGTTTAGCCCAACCCTCGCAGTCGCCGCGCCGTCGGCGACACCACATGGACAAGCGGAGATCTCGGGAGTCAGACCGGCTGACAGAGCATGTATACGTCCTTGGGGCGCTCTGGGAGGTCTTCAAGCGTCACGGGCCACTGGATCGCCGACCACAGATGCCGCGTTGACTCCCACCACTTCGGCAGGTTGGCCATCGACAATCGCTCCCGGTGTCGGTAGTAAGACATTGAGAGCAAGTCGAGCGGCCGATTCGGCATGTTGGAGGGTAGAGCGTGAACAAGCATGGTTGCAGCCGGCGTAGCCCACGTAAGGCCGAAGGATCGACCATTGGCATCGATATCGACGCTGCGCTCGTGGCACTTTCTCGACGCAATATCCAGGAGCAGAACCGGCGACAACGAGTCACAATTATCCATGAGGTGTGGCGGAGTGTCACCATGGGCTCTGTGGACGTCGTTTTCTATTCTTTCTCCCTCATGAAGACATCGCGCGTATGTTGCAGCAAAAGCTCCGACCAGGCATGTGCGTGATCACTTACGTGTTCCTGATCGAGCAGTGGACGTCAAATCAGGTCGTGTCCTGTGTGCCCTTCATGATGGACCACGGCTAGTCCTTCTTCTACTAGGACGACCTGTTCGTGCCCATATACACGGTCCAGAGGGAGTTTATTGTTCAAATACTCTAGGACCCTGTAATGGATTGGTAATCCCGTTTCATAGCTGATCAACGATCGGGATCTCGGCGTGCACCGTTGGCCAGCCATGGCCGCAGCCAGATCATGCAGACAGGGAAGTTCGCCAAGAAGCGCAATGAAAGAAGATGAAGCAGCAGAGGAGTCTTCAGCAACGTACAGGCTACGGTGCAGAAGAGCACCGTAGGAGCAACAGAAAAAGAAGAAGAAGAGCGGCGCCGATACCTACGGCAGAATGGGAGGCCCGGAGGCCCTGGAGGAGATGCAGCGCACGACAGAGAGAGAGACCAAGGTGAAGAGCAACGTAGGTAGCTGTTGTGGCAGCTGCACCGACCGAGCCCAGAGCCAACAGGGCACCCAGTTGATATTCCGCACCAGAGTGCGCAGAGCTCGTAATGGAAAATGAATGAGCATGTATATGTGTGTGAAGTGTGTCGAATGGAGTGAGTCCTGGGCCATGTGCTGCCCAGGCAAGATGAGAAGCGTGCCGCACTGTACGGTAAGCCAAGCCGTAGACCCAGCGTTGAGTTGAGCCGTGGAAGGGTCGACGCGCGGAGGAGTCCGTCTGGGTTCTCCAGGTCGGCTCCGGAATGCTTAGTGGTTGCATAGCGCCATCGACAACTGCGAGAGCAGGGCGCCCGCAGCCAAATTGACGGCTGAGACATGCTGCACTGAGAGGCGACAGGACCAGAGCTGGGAGCTAGGACTCGTTCGATTGCCGGCCCTGGGGTGCTCTGCATGTGTGCGTGTGGTGTGGAGTGAACCGATCCAGCGCACCGCAACATAAGCTAATGAGACTGTATGCTGTAGTGCAACCAGCGACACCGAGAGGGTGCAAGCAGTGAAAGCCCGTCGCGAGGAAGGTGGACACGAGCGCAGGAGAGAGAGCGAGGGTGAATCACGACCAGAAGCTGCACGACCAATAGCGCAGCAGCGGAGCGCGTGTGTCTGGGCAAGAGCCAGGCACCCAACCTATCACTGTCTCATCTTCCATGTCGGCAATGTACTGCAGCGCGACCTCAAATATCGTAAGGAAATAGCCGATCTCGCCCAGCATTTTGGACGGGTGGATCATCACGCCCAGACACTCTGCGATGAACAGCAGCCGCTTCAGTCCTTCAGTCCGCCCTTTACGACGACATAAATACGTATCGACAGGTAGCCTTGCCGTGAGCGCCGAATTCTCTCACCACTCCAGGTCTTTGGCTCTGCAGCTCTTAAAGATCGTGAGCGCTGACTGCAGTAGCTGGTGGATCTTGGCAATTGCCAGTTGTCGATCGTCCATCACGCTCAGACGGTGGCAAGACTTGCCGAAGCCGTGGACTGCAGGTGCTCCGGAATGTCCAACTCGGTTTGCGAGCGCCCCCGCATTTTCTCGATGTTCTGCACCAATCGTGCCATACCACATCGAGGTCAATTATGGCGCCCACAAGAAAGGCGGTAACCCTCTCTTGAGACATAAGGATCGTGTCTTAGACCGCATGGAGCACGCAGTCCTCGATCAAATTCTGCGCATTCACGCTCGTTCCCCGAGTGACATGGTGTCGGCGTACTATGGGTGCAAATTGTCTACCACGAACTTCTCAAGGCTGGAGATGACGTTGTGCAAGGCCTTGAGCGTCTTGGCCGGAAGCGCCTTTTCTTCAAACTTCTTGCACTCCAGGCTGCCAGCGGCCTCGATCATGGCACAGCGGTTGCTGAAGGCCGCAGGAACTTGAAGCACGTGCTGCCTTCTACAGAGCCGCCGTTGTTGAGGCTCATAAAATGGTCGTACGAGAGCCACTTAGGCTCGGCCGGCTAGCCCATCGTGTCGATCTTCTCCAGCGACGCAATGAACTCCACCGAGCACATCTCGAGCTGGAAATCGTGCAGGATGTTGCGGTGCAGATCCGACGACGGCTCGAGCGCCGAGACGTTGCGGAAGAACAGGCAACAGAAGGAAGAACGAGCAACATAAGAACAACAAATGGAAAAAAGAGTGGGGGCTGGAGAGGCTACCTATTGTATGATGAAAGGCCCAGGAGCCCGTAGCGACTCAATGCGGAAAAAGATCCCGCGACGTGCGCTGTGAAGAGCCAGAAAGGTAGATGTGGAGCAGCTGGCCAGAGGCCGGAGCGAAAAGAAGTGCAGATAGCGGCCAGAGAGGCTGTGCAGTTGAAAATTCCCCGCGAAGAGTGCAGGACTCGTTAGTAATGAATGAAAGCGTGATTGAGTGTGTGTGCGAATGATAATGTGTGAGTCCAGGGCAAGTGTGGTCCAAGCGAGTTGCGAGCCGCCATGTGCAGCTTGCCAGGCTGCAGACCTCCGTGAGGATCGGGCCGCTGGCAGGCCACCAGTGTGTAAGCCGGCGGTACGGATGAGTCCTTCGGGCCAAACCCGGGACCAAGAGACAGAGAGAGAGAGGGTCCGACCTGCAGCCTCCTGGCTGCCATGCGGTGGCACGCCTGCAGCCAGAGCCGCAGGCACCTGCGAGGGCATGGCGCCTGACGCCGAATGGACGACCAGGGTATGCAGCATCGTGATGGTAGTAGAAACCAATGCGACCGGTGGCTGAACCCCGGATGTATGACATGTGTGCGTGTGGAGTGACATGAATGTAGCGCACCGCAACCATGAACTAAGAGTAGTTTTTTGTGGTTTACCGGAAGATTACATTGAATAGACAGGCTGGCGCGATAGGCCGCATGTCCGCCTGGTTATATCCTACCCATGTTCTCAGCCTACTTTCTTATAGTTTTTCCGGTGTCGTGTTCTGCTCGGTAGGCCAGCATGCAGGTATCGCATGGCGTCGCCTACAGGTAGCGTCCGTAGGGTGCTGTGCGGTAGCCCCCCCCCCCCGCCCTCCTTGATACTCGGACGCCACGATCGCGACCACACTCAAACCACGCTCAGTACACACTGTCCATTAGTTCAACTATTCAATTGTTCATCGAGACGGGGCCGGCGAGCTATACTGACATCTATCGCATTGATTGAGAACGCATGTCCTTGCTGGATTGCATAGCTAATGTAAGCCCACCGTCTGCCATGCTTACGATATCGACACAATGCAGCAACACATGCGTTCTTAATCGATGCAAAGCACCCAGCACACATAGACGCCTTTCAGATTTACTTATGAATCACTCATTATCCTGCTAAACCCAGTGATATGTCTCCGAATACACTTTCTTACTCTCTAACTAACTCGACTAGCAACTCTCAATTTCACTTTCTTACTCTCTAAGTCGACTTGCAACTCTCAATTACTCTCAATTTCTACTTTCTTACTCTCTAACTCGAGGTGGAACACTCAATTCTGCCATTATCAGGCTAAATCTGCACCTTACTACCTTCCCGCGATGGACCCAGATACCCCAACCCCATATGATGGACCAGTTATACCCCTAACCTCATTTGATTGATTTAGACTATAAAACCTTACGTTTTCACTGTAAAAACTAATAAAACCTACGTTTCCATAATATGTTCATGGGACTTTTTTTAATTTGTCAGGTCTTTACTGTAATCAAGTCAATACCGTTCTCAGAAAGAGAGAAACCTGTTCATGCAAGAGAGAGCAACATGTCCTCGAATTAATCCCTTGAGGGCATACCGTCCTCCTTGACAGGAGCACGACCAGTAGAAGGTAGATAGCTCCATTGAAGTTGATGCGCAGAGATCGATTCACGAATCTTCCAGAATAAACGTCAAAATATAATGGCAGCGGCGCAACATGCGTGAGGCGTTCGATCAGATTTGCATGCACGAGATGCGATTTCCAGCTCAAGCACGCGAGTGGCTTGTTGTTCTCTGAAACGCATCTTTCTTTAAGCCTCAAAGACAGAACCGCTCTCACGCCCGCGTGGTCATGGATCGCGTGGATCTGACCATGTCCAAATACTGTACACGATACAACCAGCTAACAGATCTCGATGTTCTAGTGGGACTGAACGGTAGTCAGTGGTAGCTTACAGTAATTGTAAGGAGCATGGAACTATCGGCACGCCACTGGACCTTGGACCGCCTGCCCCATCTGTGCAGGTTCCTCTCTGGCGAAAGATGGTTGCCGCCGGACTCAGCTCGTGACGACAGTAGAAATCGAGAAGCTCAATGGTGGGTACACATATGAATCTCATTGCGTCACCACGTATCTAGCCTATAAACGCTCGGCTTTGTGCCCACGCGCAGGATCCTCAATGAAGTGGACACAATGCTGTGCAATCGTCCCACGGCTCTCAATGCAACGGCTATCCTCGCACCGTAGACAGATCCCGTGGCGTTAAGATCCTATTCGTCTATTGGCAGACTCGATACCTAGATCCTTTGGCGACGGTATCTTTTCCAGGGCGCGAACTCATCACATACAGAATCATTTTAGAGGCACTCGACTCCGCAGTTCAAGTTACTGCTCGTTACGCGGCTTCTAGTTGCCTTTACACGAAGCAACAGAAGAGCCGGTGTCTGTAGCCAGCACCACCACACGGCAACTTCGCATTGACAAATTCTCCACATTCCAGCCACGTCCGATGGAATTGACGCATCCAGAGTCCACGCACGCTTCACCCGCTCAATACACGTCTGGAGTGCATCAGGCATTGCAGCCGATGCCGCTGTGGATGTCGACGTTGTCAGCGACCGACAGCGACGTGATTGATACCCATATCCAAGCACTGGGCCAGTTCCTTGCTGAGCAGCCATCGTTTTGGGGTGCCGTCCAGGTCGCTTCTTCTACGTCTGTTTGGCCACTGTCACTGCCGTCGGTCGCTGGAATCCCGAGCTACAACGGATCTTCCCAGGACAATACGTACTCGTATCACGAGCCGATCAAGACCTTTGGAGGCCAGCTCCAGCACGGTGACTGTCGAGAGATCAAGCGCGAGCCGCTCATTCCAATAATGATGGAGTGGACGCCGCCTTCCGAGCCGTACTACTTCGAGCACCAGCCCAGTCCTCGCAATCCTCCGCTCAAGCGCTCGTCTCCAGCCGTTTACAAAGAAAAGCTGCGGACGCGCCAACGTGGATACGAAAAGGTCTACCGCAAGAAGAAGCGCGTAAGTGCATTGCATAGCCACACAGAGTAGCATGTTCTCATGCTGGTGCACTGAGTCTCGGTACTTACTTTTGTCTTGCTCTTCGATAGGTCGAGTTCAAGCACATGCGTCGCGAGTGGATCCAGCTGGAGATGAAACACCGCATGATGCGCGAGCGCACGCACAGCCGTCCATCCGCTTACCAGTACAAGGAGACGCCGTCCAAGCTTGAAGCGCTGCA
>JAADVQ010000297.1:0-17354 GCA_023335835.1 Elongisporangium senticosum
ACGCGGTGCCGCTGTTCCTGCGCCAGCTGGGAGAGATGTCGGTCACGGGCACTATGAAGCACGAGAAGGCCAAGCTGCGCAAGGAGGGCATGGACCCGACGCAGGTGTCGGACCGGCTGTGGTTCCTCAACAAGGCCAAGAGCACGTACGAGCGCATGACCAAGGACAACTATCACCAAATCCTCACGTCCTCCAGATTGTAAGCATGAGCCTCACTGAACTCTGTATGGGAATGTCATGCGATTCTTTGTCCAGTGAGCTGTTGGGGTTATCAAAGTCACTGTCTGGTACTGGCAGACTAATATCTGTCTAGCGTTCTAGTCGTCCCAGCTGTCCGAGACCCAATTGGCATCGGCTGTGACGCATCCGGTTCTCTGCCAACAGAACTAGAGTCAATACTCAGTAGAGAAGTGAAACGAGCGAAGGGAGCAAACCTCTTCCGGGCTCTTGGTCATCGGCAGTGCCATCTTTGTTGTCGGCAGCGGCTCGTCATCTGCGTCCCAATCTTCCTCCACGAAGTTGTTGTCGCGAGCAATGCCGTCGATTGTCCCAGCAGATGCTGCAGCCGACGCCTTGACTGGCTCCGATTTGCTGGCGGCTGTCGATGGCTGGGATCGACGGTGGTTATCTTGCTCCTCGTCTTCCTCATCGCTGTCAAAGTACTCGGTCTGCTTCGGTGGCTTTGGTCGGGCCTCCTCGGCCGCTGTCGACGAGTGGTTGGAAGGCTTCTCTGTCTGCGCTGTCTTGGGTGGTGAGTCCATGGGCTCGTGGGCTGACTCGTCTCGCGGCGTCTCTTGCTCAGGATCATCATCTTCAGAGTCATCGTCGTGCTGGACACTGGACTTGGCTCGTTGGGCTGCTGGAGCCCGGCCAAGCGCAATCGACAGTGACGCCGGTCGCTGTTGCTCCTCGTCGTCGTCTTTGGCCTCAACTGGAGCCTTTGTTGCCACTGGATCACGCTTCGCAGCCGTTTCCATTCGACTGGACTTGGGCTCAGCAGCGGACATGTTGCGAGCAGAGGTTGCTTTGATCTGCGCGACGAGCAGGGAAGGTCGGCAAGGGTCGCTGATAAGTTTCGTCTCACGCTCGTGCTCCAAGTCACTGTCGTCGTCGCTGCTGCTGCGGTCGTGGTCGCTACTATACTGGCGCTGGGAGCGGGGAGGCGATCTGCGATCATTCCGATCATAGTCATCGTCTTCCCGGTGCGGAGTCGGCTCGCGACTCGCTTGTCTCGTAGTATACTGTTCTCTGTCGATTCCACGTGACGCGCTCGAAAGATTGCGCTGCTGCTCGCGACTCGAAGGGCGATCGGGCTCACGTGACGAAGGCGCTTTGTCCAGTGAATTCCGACGGCCTGGCCTTGGAGAATGGTCGTCGTCTGAGCCGTCGCTGCGGTCTGAAGCGCTGTTGCTGCGGGACGAGTGGCGTCGCCTGCAATCGAACGAATCGCTACGCTTCCTGCGTGACGAGTCCACTCGTTCCGCTTGCACCTTGAGCTTCTCACGCTCTGCTCGTGCGGTTGCAGCCAGTCTAGCCTGCTCTCGCTCGCGGGCTTCGCTCGCTCGTCTCTGGGCTGCTGCAGCCTCGTTGCTAGCTGCTCTGGTGTCTGCAGACGTAGGTTCACTTGACTTTTCGTCCCGAGCCTTGTGGTCAGCGACTGGAAGCGCGACTTCTTGCTTCGGAGGTGCAGGCTTGGGTGGATTGCACAGACGATGGAGACTGTCGGACCATAGGCGATGCTCCACAGTTGTCTCGCCCTTGAAGCGTAGCGTGCGTGCAGGAGAAACGACCTCGATCATGTCCTGAGCGCACAGAGAACCATCATGAGTTCATCCTATCTCAAGCCCATGAAGCAAAAGCCCACGACGTACGCGACGACAGTAGACGCCGCTGACGTCTTCGATGAACAGCCAGCCTCGGGGCTCCTTGGATGCCCTATACAAGCACACTGAGTTCATGAAGAGAAGAACCGCTCAGTCCAATGAACGCACTTGTTGGTCGAATACGAGATGATGAGCCTCTGGTCGCCGCCGGCTGGTACATAGCCCACACGGAACCAGCGGCGACTCGTGTTCTTGCCAAAGACCGACGGGTTGTTGTTGATCTTGACCATCCAGCCCTCGAGCATCGAGATGTCGACACCGTGGACGAGATGCATGGCCATGGAGGAGCGGACGGGAGCGGAGAATGAACAGCCAAGGCGCTGGAAACCCCACGCTTGGGACGAAACGCCCAGCCACAGCAGACAGTTCTAAATCTAAAAACAACACAAGCTAACGCGTTTCTGAACAGCCTCATCTAAGAATATGAACCTGCTGCTCTCACTTGCGCGCATTGCGCCGTTTCAGGATGTCCAGCGCCTCGTAGAAGCCAGAGACGTCGTCGTCCACAGTACTAGACGTAGCAAGGACACATGCATATGAGAGTCAAAGCGCCAGCGGCCAATACATCACACGAACGAACCTGCTGGTGCTCATGGCAAGCCTCTTGGCGTCACTGGCGGCGGAGGCAGAGGATATGGGAGTGCTTGCTCGCTTATCAACCGGTGAAGAATACGTCTCGGGACGTGCTGGCGAAGTCGACTTGATCGGGACTGTGGCGCTAGCAGAGGTCGGTCCTTGGTTGTTGTCGCCACTCAGTCTTTCTTTGGGCTGGGCCACAAGCGCTTCGGTCACGAGGCTGCCTTTGCCCTGGCGCTGGTACCACAGGTCAAAGTCTTTCTGGAGCTTGATGCGGCCCATTTCCAGCAGCTTCTGGATGTGCTGGATCTCTTTCTTGAGCTCGCTCAGATCGTTGAAGCCCTTCTTGTACACGATCTTGAACTGGTCAATCTGGTCCTTGAGCTTTGCCTCAGTCTCCTGGTCCCCAGCAGAAGTTGTAGGAGTCTCGCTTCCCTTGGCCTCGGAGGAGGACAAGAGCCCTTCGCTCGCTATGGCCTGCTGCTTGTGCAGCTTGTCGATCTGCACTGTGAGCGTCTTGATCTGGTTGCGTGCATCGTTCACGACGTTGGCCAGCTCCTTGGCGGCGTCGTACTTCTGCTTGAGCAGGATCTTGTTCTCTCGGATCACGTCGTTCTTGGGGTAATTCGTCTTGAAGGCCTCGAAGGCCTTGGTCGGGTCCTCCAGAATGGCCGGATCCACTCGGAACGAAGTCGCAAAGTCCGGGATCGGAGCGCTCTTCCGAGATGGTTTGGGCGCAGACGGCTTTTGATTGTTGCTGCCGCTTGCGGGCGAATCCTTTTCCAGCGCTTTCATATGCCGGGTTGCGCGCAGTGCCTCCAAGTTCAAGGCGTCGCTGCCTCCGTTCGCCTTGTCGCTGCGGATCATGTTGACCATAATCGCGATCTCGTTGTCGCGCTGCTGCACCAAGAGCTCCAGCTCTGCGATGCGCTGCTCCGATTCCTGGTTGTTATTGCTGGAAAAGCCCCGAGACTGGTGCTTCTCTCCAGCTCCTCGAGAGCTACCGCCGCCTCCATTATTAACGGATGCAAGCGCCATACTCTTGAGCATCGCGAAGCAGGCTTTCATCTTGGAGTAAGTAAAGTCGCCCATATTCAAGCGCGCAGAGGCGTCTGAGTCGTTCACGTAGTCGATGCAGCGCTGGCGTAGCTTGTCTTGCTCGTAGTCCTTGAGGTCATCGCCTTCTTTCTACGAGTAAGAAGAAGGGCAAGCGTCACTCGTGTGTTGTTGGTACCAGTGAGGAAGGCATGGCCGTACCACATCGCCCTTGAGAATGGCGAGCTCTTCTTCCAGAGACGCCACTTGGGCCTTGAGCTGTCGGATGATCACGGTTGGATCCACCTCCTCGTTCAGGTGCGCATCATTGCGAACCCGAGCCACGCGCTGCGCGAAGCGGCAGGTCGAGAGGGATTCCTACAGCCAGATCAACCACAGCACGTCAGTCGACCGAATGGACAAGAGACAACCAGACAACGCACATCCGTCTGCTCCTTCTCGGCGCTCACAGTAGCGACCATGACGGTCTTGCAGTTGCCGCCGAGGCTGTCGCGCAGCACAGACGTCATCATGGAGTTCCGGTACGGAATGTGCGCCCGGCCCTTGGTGTTCTTCTCGTGCAGCGCCACGATGACCATCTCGAGGTAGTGCAGACTCGTGTTGATGTACGTGGCTTCACGCAGCAGCTGGCCTTTGGCGCCCGTCTTGTGCGCGCGCTCCGAGCCAGCGAGATCGACCATGTGCAGCTTGGATCGGAGCACGACCTCGCTGCCGGCGCGCCGGGACTCGAGCGAGACCGTGAAGATGCAATGGGAGCGCGAGGACGCGGCGTTCATGGCGGTCTCGCTCACGGCGCGGTTGGTGTCGCCCAGGAACAGCAGATTGAGCGCGTCCTCCTCCGCGTGCACGAGATGCATGCCGAGGTTGCGCAGGTGGCAGTTGCCGTCCTCGTCCTCGAGCATACTAACCTTGGGCAGGTCGTCCAGCGTCTTGGTGTGCTCGTGGTTGGGATCCAGCAGGTCGTAGCCCTGGTTGTTGTAGATCTCCAGGTACGAGATGTGCACGCTGATCTGCCGCGTCGGGTTGCTCTTCATCTCCTCGAAGATCATAGACAGTGCCCTCGGGATGAGCCCGCGGTCCTCGTACCGCTCCGCACCGCCCGTGATCGTGAACGTCTTGCCTGAGCCGGTCTGACCGTACGCGAACACGGTCGAGTTGAAGCCGTTGAGCGCGTTCTGCACGCAGGGCCGGCCGACGCGGTCGAAGACCTCGGCCTGCTTGGCCTCCATGCCGATGACCGTGTCGAAGCGGAACTTGTAGTTGGTGCGGGAGTTGTTGATGAGCCCGGCCGCCACGTCCTTGGGGATGCTGTAGTGCATGGTGCTCGTATCCTCGTCCCAGGAGAAGAACCCGGACGTCTTACGCGTGGGCTTCATGCGCAGGAAGATGCGGATGTTGTTGTCGGTCCCCGGCGCATCCTCCGCGGCCGTGGAGACCTCATCGTCCTCAGGTTCGGCGGCATTGGCTATGGCTTCGCTCATTTGCTCTTCGTTGGCTGCGTTCTCTCGAATCTGCGCTTGAGAGCGTTTCGCCCTCTGCCAAGAGTCACCGAGGACGTGTCAGCTGCCGCCGTTTGTGTCGCAGCAGTCGGCGCGCTCATCTGGCCAAGGGTGTGGTATCCTCACGACTGCCATCACCATTGTCATAGCGCTTTCTCCATCTCCACCAAGCAGCCAGTTGGACATCCCTCCATCTGAGTCTGAGTCCGGCATTTGCGCAATCGACCCAAGTGTACCCATTTCGGAGAGCTCACTCACTTCAGCTGTGACACATAAAAAAGCCACCGACTTTCTTCTCATTCCCAAATGCGCAAACCCAAGCAGAAGAATGCGCGTTCTCCTTTCGCATGCGTAAGCAGCAGCGGCCTCTCTACACGCTCCATAAGAAGGTGCAGGACCATCTTGTGGGAACGTATGAAACGCATCGCACGTCCCAAGGCTTCCTTCTGGTCTGGGGGTCTGCCCATCACACAGGATTGAGTATGCGCAATGCGTTGCATGCGCAAGCATCAGCTCCTCTTGCACGATCACCAGTTAATGCATGCGCCTGCCTGTCTTGTAATAGTCGCACGTGTAGCTGCATCGCTTTCAGCTTCGCTGCGTTCGACAGCCAGAGAAACACACGCAGGAAAGACACCGATTGGAGCTACATAGAGGGGGGCTTTGTTGTTCTGTTACTAGCAGGCACACGTCACGAAGTGGAATCAATCATCCGCAGACAAGCAGGCTTGCTCGCATCAATGAGTGCGCATTTATTCTTCGTCCAGGATGGTGGTCTTGACGATGCGTGAGGTGACCACGTAGGGGTCCATGTTGGAGGCCGGGCGACGGTCCTCGAAGTAGCCCTTGCCTTCGGCTTCGGCCACGCGCGGGATACGGATCGAGGCGCCACGGTTCGCAACGCCGTACGAGAACTGGTCAATGCTGGCAGTCTCGTGGCGGCCGGTCAGGCGGCGTTCGTTGCCCTCACCGTAGGCGGCGATGTGCACCTTGTGCTTGAGCTTCATCTTCTCGATGGCCTCAATGATGTGGGCCATGCCGCCCTCCTCGCGCATAATCTGCGTCGAATAGTTGGTGTGGCAGCCGGCGCCGTTCCAGTCACCCGGGATGGGCTTGGGGTCCCACGACACGTTCACGCCGAAGTCCTCGCACACGCGGAGCAGGATGTAGCGCGAGATCCACATGTGGTCGCCCGAGTCAATACCGACGCAGGGGCCGACCTGGTACTCCCACTGGCCAGGCATGACCTCGGCGTTGATGCCCGAGATGTTGACGCCGGCGTAGATGCAGGCGCGGTAGTGGGCGTCGACGATGAGGCGGCCGAAGACCGAGTGGGCGCCGGCACCGCAGTAGTACGGTCCCTGGGGGCCCGGGAAGCCGCCCTTGGGCCAGCCGTACGGGGTGACGTTGTCGGCCTCGAACAGCGTGTACTCCTGCTCAATTCCGAACCACGGGATGTGCTCCTTGGCGGCCTCCATCACGCGGGCGGCGTCGGCGCGCGTGTTGTTGGCGATCGGGGTCATGTCGGGCTTGAGGCAGTCGCACAGCACAAGGATGTGGTTGCCGCGACGGAAGGGGTCCTTGAAGATGGCGGCTGGACGCAACAGCACCTCCGAGTCCTCACCGGGGGCCTGGCCCGTGGACGAGCCGTCGAAGTTCCAGATGGGCAGGTCGGCGATCGACTTGGGGGCCTTGCTCAGAGTCTTGGTCTTGCAGCGCAGGTCCTGGCCCGAGCCGCCGATCCAGACGTACTCAGCGAGCACGACGTCGTCCGTGGGGAGCGACATGTACGAGTCGTAGACGGTGCGGTCGAGCTTGCTCATGGTGGTGGCTTGGGGGGAGGGAGGAAGGTGGTTGCTTGGCTGCTTCAATGCAAATGGCGCAATGGGAAAGATCCCGCAGTCCACTGCTCCACCACGGAACGGGAGGGACGACGCAGGCTGAGTAGGACGGGCGACGTGAACAAACCCATGGAAGACTGTTGGAAACTGTTTAAAACACTCACGTGGGGCTGTGAAATTCCGTCGTGGGGGGGGGATGATGCTAGTGAAAATCAGGCGCATAGAAGGGCCGTGCCGCATCCTTCAGGTGGTTCACATACACCTACAGGACTGAAGCAGACGAGCCACACGGACCAGTTTATTTAGCAGAGCTCCTGCTGCGGGGGCTCTCTCTGTCTAGAAGAGTGACTCCAGCGTCTATGTGTGGGCATTGTACTGCTGATATGATAGAGCTACTTCGGTCTGCACAAGCCACCCATCATCCTCCAGCCTGTGTCGTTACTGAGCATGTACAGTATTCATCTTCTCACGAGCCCATCGCAGTGGTGCATGCAAACACCCAGCTCATGTCTCTCCTGTTTAATCGCATACCCTCTCCAATTCGTTCGAGATAGCGCATCCCCATTTGATAGGCTCATGCTTTGACGCAGACCCTTTGACGCTGGCGTGTCATCTGCGTTTGGCCAATCACAGAAGCATCACAAGAACGCGCCGTGGGATGCGGGCAACAAAAGCGGAACCTTTCCGCCACTGCCCATCCTCACAGGTGCACGCATCACTCACTCGCCATACAATAGCCTCTGGAACGTCTGCTCCTTCGCTCCTTCTCGAAAGGACTCACGAAGGATGCTGCAGCCCGTTCCGGTCATTGAGCGGGGCAGAGAGTCGCCGGCTGGTGGCTGACTTGCCGCGGGACTGTCGCCGCGTGCGTCCATCGACTCCGCTGACGACGGTTGTCAATCCAGACTTCACCTCACAGAGTGCCCGAGTCACCGCGTTTTGATTCAGCTCCGTTCTTTGCACCGGAGCAGCTGCAGCCAAGTACGGTACTGCGCCAAGCACCAGCGCTGCCATTGGTCTGAATGGGATCAGTTTTCCACCAATAAGAGCCACTTCGGAACCTTTTGGCCATCGAATCAACTCTGCGGATGCGCATACATAGACGCCAGCCCTTGGCTCTTTCATGTGCACGTGGTCTCACCATGGAACGCAAGATAACGCAAGATACTTAACGCAGGATACGGTATTACAGACGCCGTCTCGGCAAACCCACACGGTATCCACTATGTAGACCTACACGAACTCACAGGCGACGCGGATCTTGCCTGCCTTGCGACCTCCAAGCATCATGGACGACGCGCGCGTGGGCAGCGGGGTAGGCAAGGCCACAGCGCCTTCCGAGGGCGACGAGGACTTTTCCTCCTCATCCGCAGCATCTGCCCCAACAGCCATTGTGGCAGAGCTGACTTCGATCTTCACTGCAACGTACCCAACAACAGCGCCACTTCCGTCACGGTGTTCCACGACGGGCAGCTCCTCACTCTGATTGCCGGCAGACGACGACAGCGGCTTGCGCACGTAGCCGAGCGTTTCGTCGTGCAGCATGCTCTTGTCCTTGAGCGACAGCAACAGAAGGCCGTCAGTGTCCAAATCTGACTTCTTAACCTGGAACGTGAACGTCTCATTCCACTCCGCACGGCCCACACTGGCGCCCTTCGCAGCCTTGGTGAACGACATCTTCGCTGTGTTGGTTCGAGTCTTCTCCTTGGCAACACGCATTGAGAAGTACGGCGAAATATTGGGCGTACTGCTGACCAAGTTGCCCAGACCAAGCATACCGCCGCCACTCGAGCTCTTCAGCTTCAGATCACGCAACGCACCAACGGTCACAAGGATTTGGTACTCGTCCTCCTCGTGGTGGGTGTTCAGCTTTGCAGAACTGCTGCCCAGACGAAGCAGCCCGGAACCACCGCTTGGTGACTTGGAGTACAACAGCGGGTACTCCTTTTCCTTCACTTGGTGGCTCACGTTCTTGGTGGTGTCTCCCGGCTTCACTCCGCTGCGAACCCACTCAGCTAAGTCCGACGAATGTTCTGGCGGTTTGAAATCGTTCTGTAGCTGCAGCATCGACACGATGCACTTGCCAATCGTCTTATCAATGGTGCCACCGTAGGAATCCTTGACCACGAATTGCACCTCCTTGTCGCTTTCGGCAATCTCAATCTGCGTCTTCTCCTGCCACACTGGGTTGAGAGTGTTGTACAACACGCGTGTCTTCAGAACGGTCTTATGGTCAATGCGGACGACGCACAGAGGATCACAGGAGCTGTCCGAAAGCAGGGCGCTGGCACCAACCACTTCAAGATTCATGCGCGTGGGCTTGTAGTGCACGACATCAAAGTCCGCGACCAGCTTGTTGTTCTCAATCTTCTTAGGTAAACGACGTCGACCACCAAACGGCGAGCGATCCACCACCGTAGATTGCACACCCAACGCAAGATTGTGCGATGTAGACGTGATCTGCTTGAGCAAGACAACGCCAGGGCCGGCAATACCTTGCACTGTGCCAGTCACAAGACCAGTGAGACCGCCCTTCATGGCTCCTTCGACCGGTTTGGTGAAGATGCCCGTGATTCCGCGACCGAAATCTTTTGCAAACTTCATTCCGCCACTGTCGTCATTGCTGGTATCAGCTCCGGCGCTCGGTCGATTCTGCTGGGTGTCTTCTTCCGCGAACTCGCCCACAAGCTTGTCAAGCGATCCCGTGATCTTCGCCACCGTAGAAGCACCCGACTTCACGATGGTTTTACCCAATACCTTCACTCCTTCGCCACGCGTTTGAGATTCGCCCGTCAGCTCGCCCTTGGTAAGTTTCAAGAACTCAACTACACCTGAACCGAGATCCTCGACCAATCCGACAGGATTACCAATGATATCGGCGCTTCCAACTAGTCGATACGCTTGGAGAACAGCCTGGCGCACGAAATTCTGGATCAATTGACTCTGTAGCCGCTGTTTCGTGGAGAAGCAACGGTTAATCACGATCTCACTGAAGTTAAAGTTGGGTGATCCACTTAGGTTTGACCCAACCAATCCAATGACTTGCGTCAAGAAGCCAAGAATAACGGAGCGGCTGTCTCCACTGCCAGCGATGTCCTTACGCGTGATCGAATATTCTAAATCAATCGACAGCGCATGGATTCGCAGGAGGTTGATGTACACCAAGTCATGCTGGATGTTGCCATCGGCCGTCAGTTGCATCACGGGAACAGGCGGCACATGAGACCGCAATGTCGTTTGCAGAGTACGGAGAGAGCGGTTGGCGACTACAGTGTCAGTTACCAAGAACGGTTCCACCAACTTCACAAGGCTGACCAAGTAATCAATGTCGACCTTCAGAGCCAAGCCACAAAACTGGAAATCCAACAGCTTATAGACCCCGATCTTGGCTGCCAAGTCCGCGTCGACGACCAGCTTCAGCAACGGCGTCGGATCCTTGCCGGCAGATCTGTCGCTGTATCCAGCGTTGATCGGGTTCAAAATGACAGGGAACTTTGCTGATGAGAGCATGTCGTCCAGCTGAAGATGAAAGATTGAGTACGTCCATTCCAATGACGCTGGCGGCTTCTGAACCTGGAGCACATCCATCGAGGCGAAAAAAATTTCTTGCGGGAATCCGTCGATCAAACTCAATCCAAAGCCAGCAATGCGGATATCGAACGATGACGCGTACATCATCTTGCGTTGTTGGAACTCGTCTTCAAGTTGAGTTTCCTGGTTTTCAAGGCGGATGACTTCCAGTTCCTTCTCAAGGAACTTCAGAACTCGAGTGCTCTCATCAACTACCACTTCGACAATAATCTCCACTCGCGTTTTAGTGGTTGGAAGATCAATTTTCATCGGCTCGTGGTATCCAACAAAATCAATATCGTACTTCTTCGCCTTGCTCTTGCCCTCAGCATGCGTCATAAAAATTTCCACATCTCGATCCTTTGACAATGGGTTGTACCACGTGAATGCATGCCATTCGCCAGACTTCACAACAGCGCTGTATTCTTTGTCAGCACCCTTGAACAAGGAGGATTCTCCGAGCTGCGAGCAGTTGATCGTGTAGGGTGTGTAGTTCTCGATTCGGTAAGGAGGAGAGCTGGAAACATCGCTGAAGATGACATACACGTACATGCCCACAACTTGGACACTGGCTTGGCAGATAAGCGATCGCTGTCGGATAGGCGAGTACATTTGGAGATACATGTCAGCAGCCGCGTTCACAGGAATCGCAAATGACCATGCTTCAGTAGAGTCTCCACCCCAAACTTCAGAAAACGAAATGGAGATATACTTCTGGCACCTGGAAAGCGACTCACCCTTCTTCAGAGTTCCAAAGTGGTAAGCAGGTGATGCCTCGCCATGATCGAGAGACATCGAAAATGCCTTGACATCGTCGGGGCTGCGCTTGTGAAACGAATCATCAACCTTTTCTGGGTCAGTTTCAACGGAGCCAAATGTCTGCACCCAAATCTTTTCCTTCATCCGGTTTTGCACGAAATAACGAGGACACAGCGTCAGCGCAATGCTGTTGTCAAAACTGCCGTACAAAGCGTCAATCTTCATGGCAAAAACACTTGGTCCACAGGTGTACTCTCCAATCGTGTTGATGGTCGTGGTGTTCAAGACTTCTGACCACGATGCGTTCTTGATAATATCATCCGTGACACTAGAATCCGAAAAAGCCGTCTCTGGGATTTCACCCAGTAAATCCCAAGCTTTAGGGCGGTGATCCACAACTGCAGCTGGTTTCAAGCTCAATCGATCATGATCCAAGGCGGCAAGAATTGGGCTGTCAAAGTCATCGTGTTGGTCCATCGGGATGAACGATTTTGCCTTTTCGCCAGGCGATGCAGAAGCGCAAGCAAACTTCATCGAAGTTGAGTTGACAATCCAGTATCGGCACGAGAAACGGACAAGACGCGGTAGATTCGCAAGGCTCAAGCGATCGACAGAAAACTGCAAGCCTCCCTTCAGCAAAACCGATTCTCTGGAGGTAGCAAAGTGGTCCAAAGCTCCATGAATAGCCATCAAAAATGGCTTCGACCACGATGAAGCAACCTTTTCCTTCTTCGAGGTTACTAGACGAACGCTCATGTAACCAGGATACTGGCAGGACACGCCAGCAATCTCAGCATCTTGGCCTGATTCAACTTTTCCGCACATCATTGTACTAGGAACCGCATCATTTTCACTCGTCAGCATTTCTTCAATCTTCACGAATTCAGCGTTCACATTCTTCGATGATGTTGCTTGGTACTCGAAGAAACGGAATTCCATGGTGTACGGAAGTGAGTTTCGGACCATAAACGGGGGCAACACCGACAATTCCCACTCGAAATGAGAGCGAAGATGCCAGCGACGAAGCAGCACATTCGGTGCCACCTGGTTTACGACTGTTGAGCTCGTTTCTTGGTTTTCAATATAAACGATTGATCCCCCACGGCGCTGAGATTCGCTTTCCTTCATTGCATTCTCGAAATCATGTAGCTGCTGGATCGCAGTAGGCGAAGTCATCAAATCATCATTAAGAGTAGAGGTTACAGTCCATCGATCAAAGCCCTTGGGGCGGGCGTAGATTTCGGTCATTCCCATCATCAGTGACACAGGAAGGTTCACACGCTCGTTGGGGCGCAAAGAAATCACTTCCGACGTAATTGCATCGCGTCCTTCACTACCATGCACCAAATATTTCATTTCGTAATGCTGAGTACTCTGATTGTTCAAGTAGAAGTTCGACTTCAAAATCAATCTTTGACGTTGAGGATCTTCAAATCGGCAATAAGCAGACACGAACAGAGCCGCGTTCGCTTCACTGATAACAGGAACATTGACACATCCGAATGCAGGCAGCGACACGCCTTCTTTGCTGCCCCATTCATTTATCTGCACCAAATTGAGCTCCGTTTTTCCTTCAGCAACAGCACTTTTCGTTGTGTATGCTCGATCGTTCGCTTTGATTTGAATTTCTTCACCATTCAATTGCAACACAAGATCGCATCCTGTGAAGTTTTGAATCAAGCACTCCGTCCCACGAGCCGAACCACGATGACTTTGGACGATTAAGGCGCTTTGAAGATCTTCTTGGTACTTCTGGAACGTTGCCGGCTCGACATCAGCATCCATCACTTCCATAAGTGCACGGTATGTTTTCAAAAGACTTGGCGTCACATTGATTTGGAAGCGCTTCGCTGCCTCCACAAGAACAGCCAATCCGTTTTCACCATAGTTTGACGATAAACCAGCAAGAAGCTCCCACGGCTCAATCACATTTTCCATCTCACCAGCCATTTCACTGTAGCATGACGCCACAATGTTGACACCGAATAGAGCAGTCCACTCACAGCTTCCAGATGTCGTTAATCCTGTCCAATCGACGGGGCTGTACGCGTCAATTTCTGACGCATTCAGCTCCAGTGAGACCTTTACATCCTGGATGTTGAAGTTACCGCGGCAAAACTGGGCTGGGAGATCAGTGTCCATCAGAGTAAACGACAAGTTACCAAGGAGGAAATCAGTCGTAAACTCAATCTTCTTCTTGACCGGATTCGGGTGTTGCGCGAGCTGAATCAAATGCTCGTTCTCACCAACTGCAGCACTAAAAATACCACTTCGCTTCTTCTTCGCAATCACTCTGGCCGCACTGCTGTACTCGCTAACGCCGCCACAGCGTGTAAATGGCTGAAGTAGCCAATCATACACTTCATCGTTTGACTTCTCGTCTTCGTTCACAGTCGGTATGATCAGTTTTTCCCACAAGATCTTCGCAGCTTCGTAGTTTTTCACTAATCGCACAAGCTTCTTTTGCAAATCGACTGGAGCGTGCGAGCCAAAACTATCTTTTTTCACGAGGGTTTCGGCTTCGTACAGTTCCCAGAACCGAGCTTGAACAAAAGGCTTTTCAATAAGGTCTTCAAACTGGGTCATATTCGAGAATGAAGAATCACACAGCTTTCCAATCACGTCATTCGAATGATACTCGATTCCGCGGAGGTCCAAAATGCCGCTAAGATCGCCGCTACCATCGAAATCAGAAGACATTTTCGAGTTATCTTCGCGCATGTACTCACGCAATTCTTCGAATTCAATGTAACCATTTGCATCATGATCAATTTCCTTGAAAAGGGCACGGGCGAAATGCTCCAACTCGCTTTCCAGCAGACTTTCGCCCACCTTGATACGACGCAAGAGGACCAGCAGCTCACCAATATCAATGTGGCCATTTTTATCGACATCAATATCATCGAAAATTCGACGAATACGAGCCAAAATTGCATCTAACTCCGCTTGACGAACAAGCTCTACCTGCTTCAGGCGAGCTTTCTCCTTCAACAACGCTTGTTCAGGGGTAGTTGTTTGCATGCTGCTAAGAGCTTGAGAGCAGGACGAAACAAGCGCCAAGCTCAAGTCCGAAAAAACAAAAGCAACGTCTGGAACTTGCAAAGAGATCTTCTCGTGGCAAAGGAGAGGATCCACGGTATCTTCCTCAAGCGAGAATTGGCAAACCAAACTTGTCGGTACTAGCAGCGCTTCAGATTCATCATCCGCCTCAATGTATCTTGCAATCAAGCCGAGTTCAGAAGCCTCCATAAGAATATTTTCTTTCGTACGGGTACTCTCGATGCGGATACGAAGGCTCATAGGTAAATCCATTCGGGTGTTCACGCCAGTTTCACCGCATTGAATGCTCATACTCTTCGTGAACGAGGCAGTAGGCATCAGCAAAACATGGCAATCGTCCACATCAACAGCAAGATTCAACAATTTTCCGCCCAAGACGCTGAAAGGAGCCATAGACGCGACAACAGCATCTGATGCCGACGCGGAAACCACAGGTTCCGGTTCGGGTACAACTGGGGGGCGTACAGTGGCCAAAACCTGACCCGTCTCCGTACTCAGTCGATCAATGTACTTCAAGAAATATTCCAGAACTTCAGTCGATGCGATAATCTGCAAGTGACTTAATGTCGTTTCAATATTTTGCTGGCCATTCTGGAATTGAGCGAGATGAACCTTCAACAGCTGAGGTCGAGTAACAGAATCCGTCACTGGAGAAGCCGACTGTAAGTCAGCGTAAATCAGCTTGGACACAGAAGACCCGGTCGGCTCAGCTGAAGCAGTCTTGTTGACCGTGAACATCAATTGCTCCATGTTCACTTCAAGATCTTGGGTGCACTTCTCTTCACCATTCGGTATGGTGTATGACGTCATATTAACACCAAACTCAGCAAAGACCATCTCACCGATCTGTTTTCCACGCTCCGAAAACGACATACTCAGATTCTCCAAGCGCAGGGCGACCAGCATCGATTTGAACATCATGTTTTCTTGCTTTGAAGCATTCTCCTGAAAAATCGCATTGTAATCGGCCAGCGAAAGATCTTCTTGAGCACTGCGGAAATGCTGCACAAGACCGACGGCCCGGCTTCGTAGCTTCAAAATGTTCGCGAGAGAGATTTTGCCTTCGAGCTCCAGAATCTTTGCCGATCGCTCCGCTTTTTCGGCAGCGGATAAGCTCTTGCTCGCGTCAATTTTGCCATAGTTTTCCACGTAAAAGGAGATCTCATCAGGTGTCAATTCGTTCTGAGAAGTAGCATCGGCTTCTTGGAAGCGCACAGTCTTGACCAGCGACTGGTGATTCATGTAAGGCACGTACAGATCTCCAAGAACACTAACCAGCAACTCCCGAGGGATCGACAGGCTGTTCATACCAGAGAAGATCAGTTGCACCTGAGCGACGCGCTTGTCCAGCGGAATCGGCGCAACGTTTTCCACGATGCCCATGACACGAGCCATCGGTGGCACTTCAAGCTTCAGTTCCAAGGCGGGGAAGCTCAGCAACGTGCCACTGCTTTTCTTCTTCAGTGCGTCGTCCTTTTCCTTTGGCGTGTCGCTGTCAACCTTGGCGGCGTCAATCAGAAACTCCTTGATGCGAATCTTGTGCTGGACGCGAATGTCGTTCGAAGTCAGGACCAAGTCCAACGCCTCTTCCAAATTCTCATGCTTCACGGATGAAAAGATCTCAAACGACTTGAAACTGATCGAAAGACACGTGGGGAGCGAATGATCCTTGCGCGAGACCACTTGAAGGCCACTTTGCTCGGTTTGATTCGTCTCGGGCGCACTGTTAGCGACAACATGCGACTCGGACGTTACATTGATCTTGACATTCTTGATCTGCAGCTCGACTTGCGCCATGATGAGTTGCACCACGCGGTCCTTGAACGAGAAGCTCTTGGGCGCAGCATTCGGGTCAGCGGCGGCCACTGCCTGCTGCTGCTCGTCCTTGGTCTTCTGCGCCACCAGTTTGTTGATCCATCCCGCGGCTTCGCCGAGCTTCATCGCGACAGCATCCTTCACCTCAAAGGTGCCGTCAGCCGTCGGGTCCACCATGACGGCGTCGACCTCCATCTCCTCGATCTCCAGTAGCACGCGCCACGTGGACGCGAGATGCAGCTGGATGGCCTTGATGGACACGCCCGTGAGCGCGACCGGCGCCACGCCCTGCTGCGCAAACGCCAGCGTCTTCATGAACGCGTTCTGCAGCTTCACGAAGTACAGCGCGATGGAGACGCCACGAAGCGTCTCGCGCAGGCCCGCGGCGTTCTCCGAGACCTCGAAGGCGCCGAAGAGCACCTCGACCTTGAGGCATGGCTGCACGTAGGCGGACGCGAAGCGGTAGATGAGACTCGTGAGGCAGGGAAAGACCGTGATGCGGGCCAGCGACGGCACGACGCAGAGCGAGAGCGGGATCAGGACCGTGAGCAGGCCGATAAGCAGGACGCCGAACATGGCGGTCGCGACGCGGTGCGAGCCCAGACCCAACGTAATGGCGAAGCTTCCTTCCCGATTCCGCGCGTGTCTTCCCTCCCGTGCGCGCGCTTGATGGGATTCTGAGATTTGACCAGCAACTGCGAGGTGGAGCGCTTGAGGTGACGCGAAGGTGACGCCAGGGCGACTTCAACCAACGGGTGGTGCTTAGAACAGCAAAGCTACGTAACGTCTGTTTAAGAACATATAACAACAATCAATGACCTTTCATCTCTAATTCCAGTATCAAAGTCCCTTTTGGAAAGGATACGCTGATGGTCAGATGTTAAACTCTGGGTTTTATGTTTACATTCGCGCAACCGTTCAATCCGACTCTTGTAGTAGGTCGCTACGTAATTCGAATCTCCTGCAAGATCTAATAGCTGATTTATTTTCTTCTTCGCCTAACAGAGAGTGGTACACTTGGGTACAGTACACACACTCCCAGTCGTATTCTCTGTCTGGCCATGGTGACGCCGCCTTCGCTCCCGCGCAAGGTGCTGACGCTCGCCTTCCTGGTGCGCCAGGCTGATACCCAGAGCCAGAGGCTGCAGGTGCTACTGGGCGAGAAGAAGCGCGGCTTTGGCCTGGGCAAATGGAACGGCTTCGGAGGCAAAGTGGACCCCACGGACGCCAGCGTTGTGGCCGCGGCGGCGCGTGAGATCCGAGAGGAGGCCAATGTGGACGTGAACGAGAGCGAT
>JAADVQ010000298.1:0-17310 GCA_023335835.1 Elongisporangium senticosum
ATGCTCCAGAACGCAGTGACGGCGCTGGTGCGTGTGTCCAGCCTTGTGTGCTTTGCGCAATTGCCAAGAGAAGACTCAGCAAATATGGCGCGCTTCCTGACGGCCTTGGTGGTGAATCTCATGCTCAGCGGCGTCTCCGTCGCGTGGCAAGAAGCAATTCGACTGTTACAGATGCTGCTGGAACATCCAGCATTCGCATCCATGCTTCCAAGCACCGCAGACCTCCGAGGTGCTCTAGAACGAGTCCGTTGCTTGCTGAAAAGCCAGCCTGTGCACCAGCGGGATGCCTACTTGGAGCAGCTGTGTGAGCAGCAAATGCAGCGATTGAATCCTGTGATCGACACCTATGAGAAGCAGCACGGAAGCCTCATCGGTCTGCGATCCGACTCGGAAGAGAAGATCACTGAACAGCAGGCTCTGGAGCTCGCGGCGCAATACAAAGAGCGAGGGAACACATTCTTCAAGCGTGGGAACGTGGCAACAGCACGAGTGCTCTATCGACGCGCGATCTCCACGCTGCGTATGGCTCAAGCTCGCAGCGATCAGCAGTTGGCATCGCTTCCTCGATCCGAATTGCTTGCCAAGTGCACGGTGGGTGCATCGGTCCAAGTGCTGGCGCTTCCTTCAAGACAGTGGGCGAACGCCATGGTGTCCGATGTGGACGAAGACGACGGCGGCGTTGAGGTCTTGTTCGACGACGAGCGCATGGAAGACGCCGTGGTTCCAATCGAGCGCATTCGCTTGCGCATGCCGACGCAGCAACTGGACGCCTTCCAATCGCTGGTTGTGGACTGCTCCATGAATATGGGCAAGGCGCTCACGCAGCTGCACGACCACGAGCACGCAGTCGAGTGCTTTGCCCACGTACTCGCCCTCAAGAAGCAGCACGTGCCAGCGCTGTACCACCGAGGCGTGGCCTACATGGTGCTGCACGACCTCAAGCCTGCGCAGCAGGATCTGTTCCAAGCGCATCAAATCTGCCGCAAGACCAATGACCCACAGAGCAAGAAGCTGCTTAAGCAGATCACTGCAGCGTACCAGCGACTGCAGGATATGCACTCGAAGAAGAAGAAGATGGACAAGAAGATCATCAAGCAGATGATCAGCTACCTCTCGACCGTGCCTGGGCTCCAAGGAGACGACGAGTAAACGATCAAGATAGAGTGGTTGTTTTCTTTGGACGATGGATGTGTAGTTCTAAGTGCGTGTTGGCTCCGCTGTTAGGCAGGGCCGACCCGGATGCCTTTGTTCGACTGCTCGATGGAACACGCTTCCAGCAGAATGCGCTGCGTGGTCGAGTGCTCGACGAACGACTGGAGTTCCTGTATTGCGCGTTCCACGTGGCCCTGTGTGTCGCTCCGATGCGCGTACTCCTCTGCCAGCGCCTGATACCGCCGTGTAATGTCCACCATCTGCGCCAAAGCAAACAAAAGGGTGAGAGGTGCGAAGGCAATGTGGACTCGGCTAACGAACGTACTCTGGCTTTGGACGGCGTGCGGAAGAAGATGTCTTTGAGAGAGTGGATCTCTTCCAGCGCGCCTGCCAACGGGTCCTTGGCCTGCCGCTTCTCTTCTTGGGCGTCGTCGCTTGAGAAGAACCGAGACACGGAGTTGGTGAACTTGCCCAATTTGCCCATGAACTTGTTGGACATCTACAGCCCACCCCAGAACTGTTAAACAACACGATACCTTGACATGGAGAGCGATCGGCTCACCTCTTTGGCGCGTTCTGCGTGGTCGCTCGATAGGAAGGGCAGCAGCTGCGACAGCGTATTGCTGCTTGCATTGTTCGGTTCGTCGCGCGCGCGTTTGGCGCCAGCGCTTGCGATCATGCGCTGCAGATTCGAGACGATCGCCTCGGTCTGCGATGTAAAGAACGTGCGGCAGGGCAGCGCTCGGTTCTTGAAGAACAGCGTGATGGACTTGCCACGTTGCGGCGTGATGCGCGCAATGTCCCGCAGAGAGATCAGATCGCGCACGTAGACGTACGGGTCAGTTTCCTTTGGGGCGCTGCTGGATGCAGGCTTCGAAGCCGAAGCCTCTGGCGGGAACAAGGCTGCGATATTGCCGGACTGCAGCAGCAGCGGTGTCGATCGCAAGGAGCTGGTCTGTGGATCCACCTCTTGCGACGGGTAGATCACGCCGTGGATGTCGCGCTTGCGTATGCGCATGGTGCGTTTGCTGCGATTGGGACTGCCCCTGGAGCTGGCCGAGGCATTCGCTGCCGCTATGGACGGTTGCGGATCATTCTATAAAGGGCATTAGTCAGTCGCTTTGATAGAGAAGCCAAAGGCGACATGACGACGACAACTTACCTGCTGGACCATCTTGACGAACTCGTGCATGAGCATC
Organism: Elongisporangium senticosum; assembly: GCA_023335835.1. Classification (NCBI taxonomy): domain Eukaryota; phylum Oomycota; class Peronosporomycetes; order Pythiales; family Pythiaceae; genus Elongisporangium; species Elongisporangium senticosum. The sequence goes on from JAADVQ010000298.1 coordinate 2,352, forward strand.
ACGAGGGTATTGGACGGCGTCCAGTGCGAGAGCATGGGCATGCGCAACATGTAGGCGTACGCACGACTGTCATCTGATGCCTCGTCCTTCTTCGCAGTCTCGACGCGCTGGAGCATCTCCGATGGCAGATACAAATGGCCGATCCCCACGCGCACTTGCGGCGTCAGGAACGGGAACTGCGTCTTGCCGCGCGCCACGTGGTCTCGGTCAAAGGACATGGACACCACGAGGGACGTAAGCGGGATGAGCGCGAGCGCCTCAGATCCCTCCTGGAACGGCACGAAGCAGTGGAACTCGCCCTCGCAGCGGCCGCTGGCCTCGTCCACGCGCGTGCGCCGCAGCGTCACGCCCTCGGGCAGCGCATGCGGCTGCTCGCACTTCTCGAACTCGCGGTGCACACGGCTGCGCCAGATCGCGAACTGCCGCTCGGCGCTGCCAGTCTCGTCCTCACTCATCATGCTGCTGACGCTTCTGCCTCAAAATGAGGGTCAGATCTTGCGCAATTACGGCCAGAGACCGTCTCTGATTGGCTGTAAATCGTGCCTTTCCAACCCAGAAAGCTTGATTGGCGATGTTTGATTGGATGGAAATAGGTTAGTCTCATCCAGAGAGAAAAGCAACAATGGCGAAGGTGAGAGCATGTGCATGAAGGCAGTCACTTTGGCGCTTGATAGCTCCATGCAGAGAGATGATGAACGGAAACGAACAACATGGGTAGAGAGAGCAGACGCTGGACTACTTGGTGGTTGTGTTTGTATCCGTGTTTTTGCTGTCGTGGGTGTTTTCCCAGGCCGTCTTTCCTGTAACTCTATGCCCTCATCTTGGTCCAAAGGTTGGGAAAGCCATCCCCACTTGTTCTCTGTCTCTGCGTGTGCTTCTACAATTAGTCCAGGCCCTTGAAGAGCGTCGACTTGTCCTTGCGCAGGTGGTTGATCTCATCCAGCAGCGACGCCATGATCTCGTTCTTGTCGTCCATGGAGATGCGACCGTTGTTTAGGAGCGACAGCTTCATGATCTCCAGCGCCTCGCGGTCCTCATCGTCCTCTGGGATCGCGACCTCAATCTCGGGAAGCTTGATGTCCGCGATGCTGGTGTGGCCCATGCGCTTGAAGGCCTCGGCCAGGATCAACTCGAGCTTCTCGCCGCTGGGCGGCTCGCTCGGGATGTTGATCAGGTCGGCGAAGAGCTCCGAGCCGGACGTGGACGGCCACGACTTGTCGGCCATCATCTGCTCAGGCTCCTCCCAGTTGAAATTGTAGCTGCTGTTGTTGTAGTTGTCAGGGTTGAACTCGCGGTAGCCGCGACTGCCGCCGCTCTTCTTCTCGTACTCCTTGTACGGGTCGTACAGGCCGCCCTCGCCGCTGTCGTTGCGCGGCTTCCGGCCCTTGAAGCCATCCTGTCCCTTGGACACGTTCGAGGCCGAGCGCGCGAGCATGCAGCGCACGTCGCTCTTGGCCGCACGCGCAGTCAGCGCCGCGGATCGCACGATTGCTGCCATGATTCCCTACCTGCTCCAAGCAAATGCGCCCACGAGACGCCCACCCAGCCAATCAGCCGCAAATCCAGGCTGCGGCCTGCATTAGTGTGACGCACACCAAACACCAAAAAGACCAAAAAACCAAAACGGGATGTCTTTTTTGTGCAAAAAGGGATCTGGGGCGGGGCCCACTGGCGTCAGTGCCCGCCCAATCGCATGCCCAGACAGACCGCCCACGCCGCCAGGGGATGGGGCGACCGGGTGTGGTTCTTCAACTGTCGTTGACAGGCAATAGAAAGAGAGAGAAAACGGAGCACACACTGTGCATGGCGTGGCGTATACTTTTGGTTAATTTCGTTAGTGAATTGAGTATATGTACAGTACCGGTATCCCCCGTGCGCACACACAATACGGTGCGGCGTTCTCAGATTCAACATCCGCCATCTCTCTCTCGCGCTTTGGGACCTGGCGCTTTTTTATTTTTGTATCAAAGAAGGAAGCCCAACCCACCCGGTTTTAAACCTGCTCAAAAAGATTTTATTTCCCCTACCCGCACCGCGACTCTTTCACTCAGGCTCGGGTTGGGCAGTTCTTCTGATCTGGTAAATTACTTTGAGGCGGTCATAAAAACCTTCGAAACTTTTCGCCCGGTGGGAAAGAATGCATGCACAGGCATAAAAACACTCGTCACAGTGCGGCAGGAAGCAGAGACACGGCCGTTCGCCCCCTGAAGCACACAGCAGCAGCTCAAGCCCACGCGCCCGAGTGAGAGAAGAGAGAGAGTCTCCGCCCCTGTATCCTAGCCAGCTCTCCTCTGTCTGGTCGTGCGCTTGTTTGGAGGCGCGACGCAAGAGAATAGACCGCGATCATGCAGCGAACGCGGCACGCGTCGTTGGATTACCTCGGCAGCAACCAGGCGGCCTTCTCGCCGCAGGAGGAATGGTCCGAGTTCCTGTCCACCAGCATGCGCGCGCTTAGTGTGGACGAAGAGACCCTGCCGGACGTCAAGAGCGACGCGGGACGCATGTCCCCCACCAGCTTGAACTTGAGAGACAGCAACAGCAACTTGGACGCGTACGAGTACGCCGCGGCCGTGGACGTGGCCTCGCTCACGGGCGATGCAGAGCTGCTGCTGGGGCCCGTGAGCAGCGAGAAGCCGCGCGATGGATCGCTGACGTCCTCCACGGGGTCGTCGCCATCCGGAGCAGCGACCTGGCGACCATTGGGCCGACGCACATCGTCGGTCCCGCCGCCGCCGCCACCGCCGTCCAACCAGTTTGAGTTTAACCTGGCGGCCCCCGGCAGCAACAAGAAGCTCAAGCACGCGAACAGCTTCCGTGACGTGGTCAACTCGTGTCTGTCGTCCTCGGGCTCATCGTTCTACGACTCGTCCTCCTCGGACGACGACGAAGAGCCGCAGGATCTGCTGCCGGGTGAGAAGCCGCCACGTCGCCCGAGCATGATCGACGTGGACTTAGCGTACGCAGACACGCTGCTGGCCACCCTGCCGACGCATCCGCCCACCATCAGCGTGGACAACCGCACGCCCAGTCTGTCGCTCGTGAAATCGCCCGTGTTGGGCAACCGCAAGGACTCGCAGACGTGGCAGATGCAGGATGAAGAGTTTCTGGCCTCGCCCCGCTTCGGACCGCTGAGCGGATCGCAGCGCGGCAGCATGAGCAATCTCTTTAGCGACGGCATGAATCTGCTATCCGAGTACGTATCCGTCTGCTGCGCTGCATGGACATGCAACACATGTGATTCATTGACGCTCTTTGTAGGGAAAGCGACAACCAGCGCAGCGATGAGATGGAGTCTCGACGCGGGTGAGTGGGACAATGTCCATTGTAGCTACCTGCCGGAGTATTGACGATTCTGTCTCCATTGCTGTAGCCGTATGACGAAAGATATCCGCGCGTCTTCCGTGGATTTCACTTTCAGCCGTCCACACGAGATGAACCCACCGCTGCCGCCGCAGCCTGAGCCCATGCAGCGGTTGCGCGCCAAGTCCTTCTCGTACTCGAACCTGTACGGCAGTTCGTCGGGCTACAATCCGGTTGGTGTCTACAACAACAACCGGGAGCACATGCAGCTCCAGCCTGCCCGGCAAGAGTACATGAACAATGTGCGTCCGATGCCGCCGAGTGTGATGCCGCCACAGCCGCCAGGTCCCAGTGTTCGTCCCCCACGTGTGAGTATCCCAAGCGATTCGCCCATGCATCACCACTACCATCAGGTGAGTGAAGAAGTCCAAGTGACACTCTCCTCAGCACTGAACGTTTGATCTGTTAATGTTATCCTGAGCAGCAATTTGCGGCCCCACCGGTGCCCTATCGCCGCTTTTCCAACGATGCAGCCTTCCAGGTGATGCCGTATCAAGACACGTTCAACGAGCAGGAGAACCAAGCTCGGCACAGTAACGGAGGCCGCGGCATCCGCTCGTACAGCATGGAGAACTTCAGTTTTCCATCGACCCGTCCGATGCGAAGTCAGTCGATGGAAGGGCAAGCGCTATTTGCGGCTGGGCCCCCACTTGAGTACCCGTCCATGAGCCGGACCAACTCTGCTGGCGTGAATTACGACTGGCCGCGCGCCCCGATGGATATTCCGTCGGCTCCTCCGCTTCCACCTGATGTGCGTTCCAGCAACAATCCGCACTACCAGAATCATCCACCCGAGGCGTACTACGAGGTGGAGTTCAAGCGCGGACGCCAGGGAATGTTTGCTGGTCGAGCCTCGTTCAATCCAGGCGATTACGTGAAGGTTGAAGCCGATCGAGGTGAAGACATTGGCCGCATTGTGCAGCGTGTTGTGGACCTGATGAAGTTACAAGGGAAAAGCGATCCGTCGAGCCCTGTTGATGAAGCCATGGGGCGAACGAAACGCCATGACTTGCCAACCAAGAAGATCATGGGGATTGCCACCCAGCGGGAGCTGGACCTTCTGAGCGAGCAGGTATGAAACTTGAAATTCGTTGTTGCAATGTGCGGATGAGATAGTCTCACACTGTTTTCTGGAATTGTGTAGCGAAAAGAAGAGCACGAGGTCTTTGAAGTGTGCAAGAGCAAAGTGCGCCAGCGTCTGTTGCCCATGAATGTCATTGATGCCGAGTATCAATTCGATCGCCACAAGCTCACGTTCTTCTTTGAAGCCGATCGGTATGTCCGTGTTATTCCATTTGCGTGTGCTGTATTGCTGAGTGGCTGACTGTGTTTCATTAGACGTATCGATTTCCGTGAGCTTGTTCGCGATCTCTTTGCCATCTACAAGACGCGTATTTGGCTCCAGCAAGTCGTTCCAACGGGCAAAAAGCCGTGCGGGGATATTGAGTCCAACTAGAGAGAGCGCTCTCGAAGAGATAGAGAGCGCACGCAGCACCGGCCAAGGAACGCCCAGAAACAAATATGAAGACACGCGCCCCACCACCAAGTTTTTAGATGGATTTTTAGATGGATTGAAGATGTTTAGATCGTGATGTCGTACAACAGTAAAACGAAAGACCCCAGAGCTGCTTGGAATAGAATAGATCTTCTTCGCTATAGAGAACACGAGAACCATCCTTATCACACACGCCCACTGGTCCTGCTGCGCGATACCAGTTTAAGCTTCTGTTTGGTGCATGTGCTTACACTTTCTAGCCAAAATCTTCTTTATCTCGCTCAACAAGACACATTAGACCACCATCTTGCCTGTCTTGGGGTCGATCTTGGGCCACCACGTGGGCACGTAAGGGATCGCATGGAATGCTCCGTCCTGCGTGGTGAACTCCATTACCGGAGGAGCATCTTCCTCCGACGGCAGCAAGCGCTCCAGTCGCATCATGGCAACGGCAGCACTTACATCTAGGAGCGAATGATTGCAAGTACATGTCAGTCAATGTCAGCACTGAGTGATCAGCAACGAGGTCTTTATCTTTACCTTGGCCGACCGAGACAACCGTTCCGACCGCCTTCGTGGAGCCTGGCACCACGATCTTCGCGCCTTCCTCTAAAGCTGACGCCTCCGGAGTCGCATTTGTGGCCAGAAATTCACGCAGAGCGCCATGTGAAGGAGCATCCAGACGTTCGAACAGCAGCTGGCTGAGCGTTTTGATCAGATCCTGTTGGTTTGAAGAGACCAACGCCATGGGCACGTAGCGCTTGCGGATGCTGCCCTTGAATTGCGTTCGCGCAGTCAGCTCCTGGCCCACGTAGCATCCCTTCTTGAACGACACACCGTGCAGCAGCTCCAGGTTCGACTCGAGAGGGATGCCGTCACTCAGCGTCTTGCTACAGCGTGAGAACAGAGTCAGAAGCCACGATTTAGCCGCGGGGAAGAGGTGGAACGAATCGCACCCTTCAGCAGCGCCCAAGAACACTTGGCGATCGAGATACGCAGCCAGGTCCCACTCTTGGAACTCTTCCGGTGCATTGACTGGAATCAATCAACGCATCACGTCAGAAGCTACAGCGCATGAGCTTACAGGCAAATCAAGACTCACGCTTCTCTGAGGATGGGATGATTGCGCGCACCCCGAAGGCCTCGCCACGCGGGTCCTGATATAGCACTCCGTCGGTGGTCTGTGCGAATGCATTGCGCTTCTGCAGCGACTCCAGCGCCTGGGCCGTAGTCTGCACGACCTCGTACCCGTCACCAGAGCCGGCGAATGCAGCTGGAAGCGCAGCGTACACTGCGTACTTGTCGCTTTGGTCCTCCATCTTGACTTTCATGCGCACTTTGTAGCGCATCCAGTGCTTCTTCAACTCGCCCTCCAGCGCTTCGTCATAGTCCAGCAGGAACGTATCATCCTACACCCAGCAGATACATGACAGCTATCAGTCATCTTGAGTCCAGATCAATGCGTTGCATTGCAATCGCCAGGCGCTCGTACGCTCAAGCGCACGACATGGCAGTCGCCCGTGACGCGGCCCTTGGTCGTGAGGAACGCGCCGTAGAGCGCGTCACCGCTCTTCTCGGGCGCGAAGCTCTTCATGTCATTGGTCAGGATGGCCTGCACGTATCTGGACGCGTCCACGCCCTGCAGCTGCAGCAGTCGGCGGTTCGAGAGCCGCACGAGCCCGCTCTGACCCAGACGCCGCATTGCCATCGGAGCCACTCGGGAAGCCGAACGAATTGCGAATGCGCCGATGATGATGCCCCGTGTGGGTCACTAGAATAGTGTGCACCACACAATGATATCATAGTCATCCGTATAAGTGCGATTGGTCTATGTTGGTTGCTGGCTCAGCGATAAGGCCAACAGGGGGAGTAAGGAAGGACTGCTGGCAGCGACCATGACGGAGCGCGGCATGGGCATCAAGGCCGACGCCACCAAGACGGCGTGGGAGACCGAGGACTTCCCGCAGCTGTGCGAGACCTGTCTGGGTGACAACCCGTACGTGCGCATGATGAAGGAGCCCTTCGGCACGGGCTGCAAGATTTGCTCGCGCCCATTCACGGTCTTCCGCTGGAAGCCCGGCAAGCGCGCGCGCTACAAGAAGACCGAGATCTGCCAGAGCTGCGCGCGCATGAAGAACGTGTGCCAGACCTGCGTGCTTGACCTGCAGTTCAACCTGCCCGTGCAGGTGCGCGACGCGTTCCTGGCCAAGGAGGACGACGCTGCCGCCGACCGCCTGGACGTGCCCGAGAGCGACGCCAACCGCGAGTGGTTCGCGCAGCAGCACAACCGCATGCTCGAGCAGGAGGGCGCAGTGTCGGCCTACGGCAAGATGGCCGGCACCAACAGCGCGCTGGTGCAGCTGGCGCGCAAGGAGCCGTACTACAAGCGCAACCGCGCGCATCTGTGCTCGTTCTACGCGCGCGGCGAGTGCAATCGCGGCGAGACCTGCCCGTATCTGCACGAGATGCCGCGCGACAAGAACGACCCGCTGGCCAAGCAGAACATCAAGGACCGGTTCTACGGCAAGAACGATCCCGTGGCCAACAAGATGATGGGAACGCAGCGCAAGCAGCAGCAGCGACCCCCTCCGCCGCCACCACCGGCAGCATCCAAGCCCAAGCCGCCCCCGCTTCCGCCAGGAGCCAGAGCCCCTCTTCCGCCAGGCCCACCGCCGGCCAAGAAGCAGAGCGAAGAGGAGAAGGCGTGAGGAACTAGATTGGTTGCATCACTTTCGGTTGTCCAACTCTACATTACAGCTACCTACTCCATTAATACTACTCGTGCATCTTGAGTCCGTACAGTTTCAGTGCACGCTTGCAAGCCGCATCCTGAGCAGCGACGATCGTTCGGCCCATGGCGCTGGCCACGCGGAAGTTGCCGACAAAGAGAGCCACGCAATGATCGTCCGCCCCAGCGCCATTGGGATTCGGGATCTTCTTGAACGACAACTGCTCCTGCCGGGTCTTGCCAGCGTTCCACTGGCTCATGTAATGTGCTAGCACTTTGCGTGGCGTCATCCACTCTCGCTTGCGAATGGCCTCTTTGAGCAGTGGGAAGAGCTTCTTCTCCAGGATGCGCTTCACGCAGGTCAGATCGCCCACGTTCTCCAGGAACACGGCCCCGAGCGTGGCCTCAAACACATCGGCCAGCACATCTTCCACGTACAGGTTCCCAGTCTTCTTGGCCTCGTTGCCGATGCGCAGATACTCTTCATACCCGGCGGTTCTGGCCACGACGGCCAGGCGCGTGTTCTTCACGAGCGAAGACCGAGCCTGCGTCAGCAGATGCTCCTGGTGGTACGGGAAGGCGTCGACCAGGAAGGCAGACGACAGCAGCTGGAGCACTGCGTCGCCTAGGAACTCGATTCGCTCGTAGCTCGGATCCGTGCACACGAACTCATCAGCATCGATCTGCGGCGCCTTGAACGAGCCGTGCGTCATGCACTGCAGCCACAGATGCATGTTCTTGATCGGCACCTCGGTCTTGCTCGTGAACCGTCGATGCACAAGTCGTGTGGCCGCGTACTTGCTCCATTCCTGCACGCGCTCTCGGTCCACGTCAATGAACTCGGCCATCTTCTCGTTCATCTCCTGCGTGGTCATAAAGATCAGATCCTTCAGCTCCTGGTCAAAATTGCTCACAAGTTTGCCGAAGATCCTGCGGCACGGCTCGATTCCCTATCCAACACGCAGCAGTCAGTCATCCGGCCGTCTACTTCAGTCAGTCGCTCATGTTCAACAACCCACCTGGTCCTTGTAAATGGCGCCCAAGAGTGCCTCAAAGCAGTCGGCCACGATCTTGGACTTGGTGTCTTCGTTGAGCTTGGTCAGATCAAAGGCGCTCAAGAGCAGCGACTCGAAGTTGGCGGCGCGTGCGATCTGGCCCAAGCTGTTGTTGTTCACGATATCCACGCGCGTCTGGTGCAGAAAGCCCTCGTCCGCATCGGCAAACTTGAGAAACGTGGACGACGCGACCAGGAAGCTCAGCACGGCGTCGCCAAGAAATTCGAGCCGCTCGTACGGACAGAGGAACCGCGAGTGGAACTCCTCCTTGAAATCCGAGCCGAGATGCGTGTCCGCGATGCGCTTCATGTCGTGGTCCATCTCGGCGGCCCTGTTCTGCTCCTCGTAGAGCATGTATCTGGATCGCTTCAGTGCGCTGGCGTTGTTGAACACGTGCGCGAGTCGCACGCGCGCAAACGTGCCTTCGAACGTGTTGACGTTCTGCATGCCCACGTCCACGTAGGAGCCATGCGTAAACGCTTGTCGCAACAGCGCCTTGTCTTGGAACTTGAGCCCCATACTCTGCTCAAAGCTGGTGAGCAGGTTGCAGTGGCGAATGTGCTTGAGCACCATGGGCATGACGCTGCCCAGTTCGAAGATATCGGTGCGTAGCCCTGTGAGATGGCACTCGTTAATGTTGAGCGACTCGTTCTTGGGCGCGATCTGATGCGAAAGCTGGAGGAATTCGCCCAGCGCCTGCCACTTGCGGACCCGCTTCTTGGACTTCGCTCCGTCGTAGTGGATCGCGCCCTCTGCGTGGTGTCGCAGCTCTTTGACCTCTCTTGACATTGGGGCATTGCTGCTACTTGCCTTAGCATTGCCATTGGCTGCCGATGAGGAGTCGCCGCTCTCAGGTGCGGTGCTCCAGATCAGTTCATCGACTCGGAAGGCGCCGGGTTGTCCATTGATGCGTGTGGTGACAATGGAATCCTGCAGCTTGTTCGGAGGCAGTTGCCGCAAGTAATCCGCGACCGTGAACTTGACCGACTGCTCCAGGAAGTCCAGAATCGCAGGCACCGAGAGCAATTGGCCGATCGCAAAGCCGACGCGCTGCGGCGCGTGCAGATCCTCCTTGTGCAGCAGCGGGGTCTCGTTCACCGCGATGAAGCGGGGAATGAGATGGTAGTCCGAACAAAAGTCCGACGGATCGCCCGTGGCTTTCTCTGGGTTGGAGAAGACCTTTGAGAACAGGTGGAACGGCAAAATGCCCATCAAAGTGTTGAAGAGATACCGCTGCAGCAGGAATAGCGACTCGCAGAACGAGTGCTCGCCCTGCTTCACAGTGCGCAAGGGGCTGGGCAGCTCCTCCGGGATGAACTGGATCTTGCACATGACGCTGCCGCGCGTGTATTCAAACTGAACGGAGGGCGCATAGGATGCATTAGAGACAGCAGCTTGGAAGCTAACGAATTCAGGAGGAGGGGGCGTGGTATCATACCTGCGGAACGGATGGCAGCGCTTGGCTGCCGTGGCACAAGATGTAGAAGCCGTCGAAGAGATAGACCGCGTTCTGGATCTGGAATGTGGTCTTCTCAGTGCAGCGCGGGTTGACTAGACGTAGCAGAACGAACGGATTAGCGCTTGCAGGATGCACAACGCAACTAGAGTAGCTACTCACTTTCAGCCTCCCATTGCAGGCGGAAGCACTTGGTGGCGGAGCATTGCTCCGACACGCACAGCGTATCCTCCCCTGGAGGAGGCATGACCGCAGCAGGCGCATTCTGCTGCTGCTGTGGCTGAGGCACTGGTGTCGGTGGAGGCTGCGCGTGTGTCTGGGAAGAGCCCGCCATTCTCCGTTGTGTTGCTGGTGGAGCTTCTTGCCTTCCAGACATTGCCGCTGGGACAGGAGCCACTGCAACGGGCTCAACTTCTGTTGACGCGATGACAGACGCCTCCGTGACGTCGCGGGGCGGCAGCAGAGAGCTGGAGGCAAATGACGCGTCGTCCAGAATCTCGGACGCCAGGTGATCCGCCGGCATATCCTTAGTGGTTCTGTCTGCTTCTAATTGGTGGAACTACGGTACTGGCCAATCAATCAATCACATGAGGAGAAGGCTATCTATATTCTGTGTGTTGCGTGAGTCTGCTACTGCTGCTGCGCTCTCTCTTCTTCTCTCGAACACTTGATGACACGTCGACAGCCTATGCGAAATACTTGCCCTTCTTGAAGCAGCTCATGCACAGGCGGTGACGCAGCTTCTTGTCGCCGCACAGGGGGCAGTCCTGGAAGTGCACGATGTTCTTCAGGCGCTTGGTGGGCGCATTGTTGCGGATACGCTTGCGCATGGGCGTGACCTGTCAATCCAGCGCAAAACGTTAGTTGCTGAGCATTCAAGCACATCGGTCTTGTACGGTCGCGTCTCTCAGCGAGCCATCGTGCGTGGGACACAAGAGCCTCAGGCATCCAGGGAGAAGAGAGAAACCTTATCTCCATGCACGCCATGTATGATCGTCATACGCCAAACGACGCCAACGTCATTCGCCCCAAGGAGCGCGACCTCTCTATTCAACGTCCTCTCCGTACCTTGGACTTGGGGGCCGCGAGCCAGAGCGCTTCGCTCAGCGGGTTGGAGGGCGCCGAGGCGGAGGCGGCGGCCGCGCCGGTCCACAGCAGCTGCGGCGCCGAGGCGAAGAAACTCTCCGGGAGGTAAGAGCGCGCGCACTGGATCACTCGCTGCAACATGGCCATGCTCTCAATTGCTGCTGCTTCCGTCGCCACTGGATCAAAGTGCGCCGCCAATGGCGAATGAAAAACCTCATATCGACTAGGTTTTTTCTGTGAGGCCCATTTTGCCTTGACTGACCGTCACTCCGTCACAGGACCATGATGATAGAGGTGGAGACCTCGTTGGCTGCACTGAGGCGGCAGGTGGAGACGCAGATGCGGACGTGGAAGCAGACCCACGAGGTGCATGAGATGCCGCTGCTCACGCTCACGTACGCGCAGAGCATCGATGGGTCGATCGCTGCCAAGAGAGGCGAGTGTTCAAACAGACAGCGCCACTGGAAGGATCGGTAAAGACTGATCACAGGATGTTTTGGTTCGTGCTTTTACTTGCAAAGGCGTGCCTACGATCCTGAGCGGACCAGCGTCCATGGAGATGACCCACATGCTCCGTACGCTGCACGACGGTATCCTGGTGGGCGTCGCAACCGTGGCGGCCGACAACCCCTCGCTCAACACGCGTCTGATTGAAGGAGGTTGGTTGGTGCCAACGGGATCAGGTTGAACTCAAAACGACAGATTCACGAGAGTGGCGGATGCTTTGGCTTTGTGCACATAGGCCGGAACCCACAGCCGATCATCGTGGACACGGCTCTGCGATGCCCATTGACGATCAAACTGTTCACGCTCTCGACCTGCGAGAAGCCGATCCTGCTGTGCGGCAGCGTACCGGAGAATGATCCAGGCGAGATGCTGCTGCTAGCCCTCCGTTGACTGTTGATCGCGCGTTGACTATCTGATGACACGACTCTGAAGATATGCAGCAGAGACGTCGTGCGCTCCAAGAGGCCGGCGCTCGTGTGGTCGAATGCCACTCGTATCTGGATGAGCAGAGCCATTGCCGCCTGGATCTCCGCCACGCCTTTAGTGAGTGACCGCCTGGATCTGATGTAAAGTACTACTGTACTGTGCATTGAATGTCCAACGCTCTGTGTATCAGAGCTCCTGAAGCAGACAGGCCTCGAGAGCATCATGATCGAAGGCGGGGCGTCCATCCTCACGACCTGCCTCCAGGAGAGCGCCAAGGCGCACTTCATTGACCAAGTCATCGTCACTATAGCGCCAACCTTTGTGAGTTCGTGATCTTGATCTCATAACCAGCACCAGCGCTTTCTAATGCATCTCTACACTGGATCAGATCGGCGGCCTCAACGCTGTCACCTCATTGGTCGCGCATCATGGCCAACACGCCTCCCCACGGCTGCAAGCGCCCAGCTACCATATCCTGGACCAGGACCTCGTCATTCTCGGCCATCTGCAATGAGAAGCCAGGAACAGAAGGCAGGAGTAGGGCGTTTCATTTGGCATGTGGGCGGTCCATTCGCGCAGGTTGTCCATGCGGATTTGTCAACCGGTAGGTACAGAGATCCACTAATGTTCATGCGTATTTGCCTTTATGCATCGCGATTGGCCACCCAACACGCCGTTACATGCAAAGGCTATGTGGCTCGACTTGGCTACTACCTGTAAAAACGGCCCAGCTGGATTGTGGCATTGTTCTCACTTGCGTTCACTATGCGGACGGTCATCTGGGCGTTTCCGGCTCGCTGGCTCACCATGCTGGAAAACCAGTGAGCGCGCTCGCCATTTTGCCGGTGCCAGCTGGCAACTGCAAACAGGCTTTCTCTCACACACGCTCTCTCTGCTCTATATGGGCGTTTGTATAGAGCGCTAGCGGATAGTGAGACAATAAACGGGCGCGCCGTTCGTTAATATCGGGAGGGCGGAAGTCGCCGTCTGGCCCAGCAGATGGCTCGTGCGTCGGCGCCCCTTTTCCCTTGTATCGCTGGATTGCGACCCCAGAGCATCTCTATAGAGAGAGCATAGAGCACAGAGTCATTGTGCAATTTGCTCACTCAGATCCACCACCAAGTCCACCCTCCACATCAGCAATGCCGTCCCGCATCCACAGTCTCCTGGCGCTCTTTGCCGCGGTCGCGGTGGCCTCTTCCAATGCGCAGGTATCACAGGTGCGTGAGCTGGAGGCCGAAGCCACCAGCACCTCACTGGCCAGCTACCAGACCGCCATGCTGGCGGCGGTGAACGCCGAGCGCGCCAAGCAAGGTCTCTCGGCGCTGTGCATGAACACCAAGCTGACCACGGCCGCGCAGGCCCACTCGGCTGACATGGCCACGAACAACTACATGAGTCACACTGGCTCGGATGGATCGACTGCGAGCGCACGCCTGACCTCGGCTGGTTTCAAGTGGACGGCCATGGCCGAGAACGTCGCGGCCGGACAGACGAATGTGACCAACGTCATGACGGCCTGGATGAATTCGGCCGGTCACAAGGCCAACATCTTGAGCAGCAAATACACGTTCTTCGGCATGGGCTACGCCTACAGCGCGTCCTCCACGTACAAGTACTACTGGACCCAGGACTTTGCCGCGGGCTCGTCGGAATCCTGCAGTACCACGACCACAACTACTTCGGCCTCTCAATCGACTACTCAAACGACCACTACGCCCACTACGACCACTGCCACACCCACCACCACGACAGCTACTCCCAAGACGACCACCGCCACGCCCACTACAACAACCTCTAGCACTCTTGCCAGCTACCAAGCAGCCATGCTAGTTGCCGTGAACGCCGAGCGAGCGAAGCAAGGCCTCTCGGCTCTGTGCACCAACACCAAGCTGACGGCTGCGGCCCAGGGCCACTCCGCCGACATGGCCAAGAACAACTACATGAGCCACACTGGTGCGGACGGATCCACCATGAGCGAGCGCGTCACCGACGCCGGTTTTGTCTGGAGCTCTGTGGCCGAGAACGTTGCGGCCGGACAGACCGATGTGGCCAGCGTCATGACGGCCTGGATGAACTCGGCCGGACACAAGGCCAACATCTTGGGCGACTACAAATTCTTCGGCATGGGCTACGCCTACAGCTCATCGTCCACGTACAAGTACTACTGGACCCAGGACTTTGGTACGGGCTCGTCGGAATCCTGCGCCTAAGAAGGAGGGTTGAACTCCAGTTTAGATATCTGTCCCTCATCAGAATGTTGCTCGACTGCAATTCAAAATTAGTACCGTAACCCAACGTAACCGTAACCCATACAAATGAATTGCGCAAATCTTTTTTTTCGATGAATTGACCTCGCATACATTGGCCCGTTTTATTTTAGAACCCAAGCGATTATTCAGCCAACGGTGGGACCTGAATCAATCCAGAGAGCTCAGCCATTGACAATCACGCCGCCTGCTGTTCCCCCGTCATCTCTCTGTCGGCGGCCACAGGGTCCTGCGTGAATCGATGGCGGCCGTGGACACTCCGACGCCTTCGCGCCGCTCGCGGCTCTCGGTCTCGCATGCCAACGCGCTGACCAACTTCGGCGCCCTGCAGGCGCATTTCAAGGGCCACCGCCTGGTGGTGTTTCTGGACTATGATGGTACGCTCACGCCCATCGTGAACGATCCGGCCAAGGCGCTACTGTCACCCGCGATGAAGGAAACGCTCCAGCAATTGCGCCAGCGGTTCACGACCGGCGTGATCAGCGGCCGATCGCTGGACAAGATCCAGAACTTTGTGCGCATTCCACAGCTGTACTATGCTGGCAGCCATGGCTTTGACATTGCGGGGCCCAATGG
>JAADVQ010000299.1:0-17242 GCA_023335835.1 Elongisporangium senticosum
CGGCTTCCAGCAATAGAACAGACAGCAGCCGCGGCAGTCGCCTCGGGGCCGAAGCAGCAAGCGCGCGGAAGGATCACCTGCCTGCCGAGCTGGTCGCTTTGCCACCAGCTACGCAAATAAACCACCAACTGCTCGTCGCTTCAGTTCGACTAACTTAGTCGATACGACTTGTTCGGTGTAGTCGAGTCGGATCTGCTGAAATGCAGGATCGTCGCACGACAGGCATGAGGTGGCGAGTGCATGGGCGAGCGCTGGCGCTGCTGCTGCTGCTGCAGAGCGTGAGCTTCCTCACGAGCGCAGATCATACTGAGACATTGGCGCTGCGCGTTCTACCGCAGTCCAAGGTGCACGCGCACTTTCACTTCCAAGCGACGAGCGACGACGGCACGGCGGAGAAGAGCCATGTGCCACTCGTGCTCCAGCAGATGCTGACCAAGTACGGCGCCCAGTCGCTGCATCTGAGCTTCGCGCTGGGGAGTCACTCAGATACACGGTACGGAGTGGACCCCACGCCTGCGCCCTTCGGCGCGCAGCTGCAGGTGCAGCTCCAAGCGAAAGGCGGCAAAGGGACCACCGAGCGATGGCGTGGCATCACGTCGGAGCTGGGCGGGCTCTTCTCGGCGTCGCTCAATCAGATGGACAAGACGACCGTGCATGCGCCGCTGGTGCCAGCTACGCACAAGCAGCTGGGCTGGTACCCGGAGACGGAAGATACCAACGCGACGACGCTGTTCCTGCAGGCGACGTTGGCACGCGAAGAGCTCTGCACGGAGAACCTCACGCCGTGGCTCAAGATGCTGCCCTGCCGATCGATCGCGGGGCTGGGCAGACTAATCGACCCCATCCAGCTGGTATCGGGTGAGTACCTGTCGCTGTCGCTGTACGTGTCGGTGTCGCCTGAGTCTGGCAAGTGGGCGCTGCACCAGCATCTCACGACCGTGCAGAACCAGCGTGAGGGAGCCAAGTGGTCGCTCCAGTCGCTCTTCTTTGGCCGACCCGCCGGCTCTGTGGACAATCAATCGCTGACAGCGTGTCATCTGGCAGCCAAGAGCGAGATCTTGACCACCCAGATTGGGCTGTCGGGAGTGCATTCGACCGACATGAAGGCCCAGGAGATCAGTCTAGTGGACCCGTGGCTCAAGATCACGTCTACGAAAGAAGCAGCTGAGGCAGTCGCCAAACAAGAAGAGCTCGTGTCAGTGCATGCGTTTGTGACTGGCTACGGTCAAGTGCATGGAGGCGTGGCTGTGCGCCTGGAGAACAACCATCCCCACTGCACCATGCGTGTGACTTACCACAGCAGCCTGTCGTGGTATCTGCGTCTCTATTTCAACACGTTCCAGTCCCAGTTTATCGGTCAGTCGTCATCAAGCGCAGACAGCAACGAAGATGATGAAGCGACCACGGACTTTCGATTTATCCCTGCAGAACTACGTGGTCGACCCAACCAGATCTACGTCCAGGCGCTGCTGCCACCGAAGACGACGCTGGTGTTCTCGATTCAATTGGAGAAGGCCTTCCTGCGACTGTCAGAACACCCACCCGATGCGAATCGTGGCTTTGACATTCCTTCGGGCGTCGCAACCTTCGAGACAACGGATCAGTGCTCCACAGCGAGCCCAGAGTTCACTTGGACCAGATACTCGGAGCCGCTGCTGGTGCCTCTGCCCACGCCGGACTTTAGCATGCCGTATAACGTGATCACCATGACCAGCACGGTCGTGGCTTTCTTCGTGGGCAGCATGCTCAACACGCTGCTGCGGAAGCCGCCGCGTATCAAGGAGATGATGTCCAAGGACAAGCCAAAGCTGTAAGCAGAGATGAAGTAGAACGCTTTCAAGATTTTAAAATACCATGGACTGACTGGGGCATGTATCTAGCTGATGAATGAGGGCGCCTGGGCTCTGGAACACGACACGAAAGACTGCAGAGAGGGCGGGGACGGGGGTCCTCCGTGCGACAAAAGAGGTATAGTAAATACGAATGCAGCTCTACAGGACACTGTCCATCTGGTGCGGTGCATGACGGTGGACTTTCTTGGACATTGTGTCCTCGCCTTCGAGGAAGCGACCGAGCGCCTGCTCCTTCGCCAATGTCACCTTGGACGCGCGGTAGCCGCACGAGAGGCAGAAGAACGCCCAGATGGTCCAGAGCAGCACGATGCGGAAGCCCACGCGGTAGGTGCAGGCCGTATCGCAATAGAACGCGTCCGAGCCCGAGTCGCCGTGGTTCGAGATGATAAAGTTCATGATCAGGCCGGGGATGTAGTTTGAGGCTGCATACCCGAGTAGATTGTAGCTCGTGTAGGCCACGGACGACGCCAGCGGCCGGAGATGCGGTGGTGCCGAGCTGATGACGATGCCCGAGCAGGCCGGCAACAACGCGCCGCCGCAGAATAACATGGCCCAGAGGAACAGCGCGATGTACAGCGTGCTGTGCAGGAACGAGATCGGGATGGCCATGGCAGAGCCCACAGCGCCGAGCTGCATGCACACACGCAGCGCCTTGGCCTGCTGCAACGGGCCGGCGTAGCCTCCGACCCGATCGATCAGCCAGCCGCCGAAGAACACGCCCAGGATCGGACCGGTGCCCGAGACAAGCAGGTAGGCCAGATGGATCTTGTACACGGAGTCGTTGGTGTTCGTGGACAGGAACAGCGTGGTCCAGAACTGTACGCCGGCAACCACGAAGAACAAGGCCGACAGCCCCAGCACGATGAACACGTACACCTTGTGCTGCAGCAGCGATCGCAAATTGTCCCAGCCGACGGAACGAGCGCGTGCGCGAGGACCACCACGCGACTGGTATCGAGGGCTGACAAGCGGCTCGGCCTGCGTTAGTTTTCGGGCGTCTTCTTCGCCAACCACGTATGGCTCGTAGTCCTGGCGATCGTCATCCTCGTGGTCCCGGTCAAAGCTATCGTTGTCGCTGTTGTCTTCGTTCTCGCTGCTACCGCTCAGCAGGACGCGCTCGTCTTCGCTCGAGTCGACGATGAGGATCGACTGGCGACGCGCCGTGTGCAGCTTGATGTGCTCCTCCGGCACGAAGAAGAGCAGGATCGAGAGCGGCAGGATGAGCAGGAACTGGAATAGAAACGGGTACCGCCAGCAGTAGATGCCGTGACAAACCTCTTCGACCGTTCTATTGGTGTCAAACATGTTTGCGCCCACGGCATTGTCCGCCGCCGGAGTCATGACGGCCAAGCGAAGCGCAGCCTGCACCAGCGATTGACCAGTCGAGGACGAAGATGAGCTGGCAAACCACACGGTCACAGAGCCTGCAAAGTAGCCGAGCGTGATGCCGATGGGCGTTGAGGCCTGCAGGAAGCTCATCCAGCGGCCGCGCTTGGCCTTGGGTGCATACTCGTGCACCCAGAGCGGCGAGTAAACGCAGTGGAAGGCCTGCGTGAGCCCGATGAACGACCGCAGCGTGATGAGTAGGCTCTTGGAGTACCACTTGAGCGTGGGCGTGCAGGCGAACGCCAGCAGCGCCAGGTTGTTGACCACGAGCGAGTAGCACAGCACCGAGCGCGGATGGAAGCGGCGGAAGAGCGTGCTGCACCAGGGCGAGGTGAGCGAGATGGAAATGTACACGACGGCGCCCAGCAGCCCCTGCTCCTGCGGACTCAGGTGGAAAGTCTGCGTGAAGTGCTGCAGCAGCGACGGCACGGCGCCGGCCTCGAGATACATGAAGATCTGCGTCAGGATGAGGAACTTGAACAGGTACTCGCTCTCGCGCGTGCGGTCGGCCGCCCTTGCGATCTTGGCGGCGATCACCGAGCCGTAGGAGGGCACGCCCATGATAGTCCAAAGGCTAGCGCGGCGCCGAGAGGGAGAGGGCGGAAGACAAGCTGAAGCGAAGAGCTCTCTGCGCCGACCAATTACTCACTCCGATCGCTGGTCGGGGGTCACCACCTGATTTCTGAGCGCAGGTGGACCACACTAGGAAGACTGGACAGGTACCTCTGACGTGGTCCACGTTATTTACTTTGGGGGAGAGCCATATTTGGGACTCACAGTACTGCTGTCCATGAGGAGATGGGGGAAAATGCGTGGAGCTCGCTTGGCTCACCAAGCGTCGCAGGTCAAGCCGGCGCAGAGCCGCTCGTTCTGGATGCCGGAAGAGTGCGCGAATGCTCTTGTCAATTTTGGCTGTGTGTCCGTGCGCGTGGCGCTTTTGGTGGATACGTCTTTTTTCCTCCTTCTGTGACGATGAATGAGAGCATTCTCCATGGAGTGACCGGCCGACGTCTCGCTGCAGTACCAAATGCGCATGTCTGGACGATCCTGCGCATGTGTGTATCCAGTATCCTGAATCATCTGCGTGCTGGTGGAAGCGAAAGAAACACGCCAAAGAAGGACGGAGCTTGAGGAGGGCGTCTTGTCCCAGAGGATCCATGTCGCAGGCAGGGCAGGGCACCTTAGGTCTCGCTCGCACGCACGCAAGTCTCCATGCACCTGCAGGATCTCATGCGCGCGTGACCAGTGCTTTCGGGTACCATGAGATCTCCCATGCAGTCGCTTCATTGGAATAGCACAGTGGACGAGCACGAGACGCATGGCGACGTGCAAACAGCAAGGACTTGAGCGCGGAGATCTCTTTGTTAAAGGTTGATACATAGCAATAGTTTACAGTCCGCACTAGCGCTCGCTTCTGGGCCGCTGGATCGGATGCGTCACAGCGTACATAATCCCAATCCCCATTGGGATTCTATGGGCTAACGCTGAGGCAGCAGCCGGGGGAGGAGGAGTCTCGTCTTCAATAACGCGTGCTTCAATTCGTCTCAATGCGCGGCGTGCGCAGCGGTCGCTGGTGGGCCGCCTGGTTGCAGGCCTGCAGCCGCTGGAGAGTGCGCTGGCGCTGGAAGCGGATCCAGTCCTGGGTTTCCAGCTCGTCTTCCGAGTCTTCGTCATCCACATCGCCATCTTCTTCATTGCACACGATGCCGCACTCGTAAAACGCCCAGGCCGCAGCCGTCATGCTGGTTGCAGCCGCGTGGTCTGGCTTGACTGGCGGGGGCGGCGACGCGCTGGGACTCGTGGTCTGGGGTGACGTGGCGGACGAGGCGCTGGCGTTGCGGGCGTCGAGAGGCATGATGTGGACGGGGGAAGGCCGCAGCAGCCCGACTGCGGAAGAGAGGAAGGGGCCTTGAGCACTACGCGCGAAATCTCCAACTGCCCATTTCCTCTCCGCATCTCTTCGGGTGACTAACGCCCATCTCTATAAAGAGACGTCAACGACGCCACCACCAGCGGTGTTTTATACACTCGACCTTGTTTAAATCTCATCGGGCCAGATCAGTCAATCAAGGCCGGTGTCACACCGGAGCGAAAGGGCGGAAAGGGAGGGATAAAGATACGGTCAAGTGGTTTTTACGACAGTATGTTTTAAACAGTAAAATGGGAAGGAGATTAGTATTAGACGTACACCAAAGGCTCGAGCTCCACCGATGTGGCCGGAGCCGTGAATGCATCAGATGCGGCGTGCGTCACACCGTTAGCCGGCTTCTTCTTGCCTCGCGCCTTCTTATTTTCCTGCTCCAGCTTGCGTTGAATACCGTCCACCAATTCCCGCGCGTCCTTGGCCAGCTCCTGGTTGCGAGTGATGCGAGACGTCGCAGCGTTCGGTGTAGTCCGCGAGGCCATTACAAACTGCTTGTTCTCCAGGTCGAGATCCAGCGTTATCGGCCGACGACTGCGCTCATCGGGGTCGTTGTCCTCCACAGCCTCGTAGAACTGCTCGTCGGCGTCAATCACAGTCGTGCGACTCGCGCTCGTTTGGTCGAACTCCACCAGCTTCTCCATGTGCGCCTGCGCGGCCGGATCCATGGCCAGATCGTCCAACTCCTCGTACTGCAGCTCCGTGCCACAGAACGTGCACAGACGGCCTGCATTGTGCTCGATCTTACCGCATTGCAGGCAATTGATAATGTGCGCGTGCATGAGCTTGGACGATTTCTTGCTGTTGGGCTTGGCTGGTTTGATTCGCGAGTTGGGCTGTGGAACCAACGGTGTTGCAGCCGCAGCAGCAGAAGCCTTGCCTTGTCGCCCTCCTCGCTGATTCGGCTGCTTTTGGTTCTTGGGCGCGTTATTAGTATTGTCCAACTTGGAAGACGCAAAGAGCCGATCGCCAATGGTCTGCGCACGCGCAGTCGTCATGCCCAACAGCTCCGTCAGATAGGACGCGACCTCTTCCTTGGTCTGGAACGTGGTGGAGATGTAGCCGACAATGTCGTCGACCTCTGGGAACCCGAGCGCATTCGTGAGCTCCTTCTTGAGCCACGTCTTGGTGGCGGCGTCCGTGTTCATGCTGCTGCTCGCTCCGTCCGTGATCCTCTTGCTCCCCCGGGTTGATTCGGGCTGAGCTAAAATAGTGTGCGCCACAAAACAGCACATATGAGACATGTGTCAAGAGAGTACCGTAGGATGCAAAAGGATTTGCACAGTTAAACCCAGATGGGTACAGTTTGTGTGGTTGATGGATGGCCCGGATGGTGTTTAGGCGAGGATCCATCTCCCTTTCACCTGCCCTCTCGCTCTCTTGTGGTCCAGGGATTTGGAGGAGGTTGCAATTGGGGGCAAGTGTTCTCTTGCTGCCTGCGATACTCGTGCGCCACAAATTTCCCATGCGCTGGTCTGCGGTCAATACTATCAATCAATTGCTATTACTGTAGCTTCTTTCTGCATTCAGGGTGGCCCATAATAGATACATAGAGGAGCTCGAGCCAAGAACTGTGCAGCGTGTCTGAAACGACTTCCCAAAGGAGTCAGAGAAACGGCTGATGAAGGCAGTGCGTTGCGCTTTGGCTGTGTACTGCATCTATCTCCGTTGGGAGTGTGCACCAACGAGATGAGAAAACCTGGCTTGGCATCGACACAGAATGGCGGTAAACACTGTAATGAACCTCAAGCATGTGTTCATGTGGGTGTCACACCATGGAACTCCAGTGACGGCGCGCCGGCGCGTGGTAAACAAACTCATCTCAGCAAGGGAATTGTGCGAACTTAGCACGGGTCACCAAGATGGTAAGTTCGTCTGCTATGGCGATAAAACCGAACTTAGCTATCCACCATGTCGTTCTTGCTGAGCGGCGACTATGCCAGCAGCAACAGCAGCGAGAGCGACTCGGAGGAGGACGATCCAGTGGTGAACCAGTCAAATCATCAGAGCCATGCGTCTTCTGCTGCAGCCCCAGCGCTGTTGCCCTCTGCTGACTCCGTTCTAGACAGCGTCGGGTCGACTTCCAAGCGGTCGTTCCTTCCGCCGACCCACTCGGACACGCCCAAGCAGGTCATCGAAGCCTTTGATAATACGAAGGAAGCAGCAGTATCGGATGGAAACGAAGGCGAACGAGAGAAGACTGCTGCAGACCAAGCGTTTGTATATAGTCGACCACCGCCACGCCAGCAGCGCAAGCCGCAGGATCAACAACAGTCAGCCAACAAGCGTCCATTGGCGGCGGACAAGTCCGGTCTTCCCAACAAGCGTGAGAAGCTGGACGGCAAGGAGCGCGTCAAGGCGCAGCGCATTAAGGGCCAGGCAGGCATCGGCAGCGACTTCCGCCACTGGAAGTCCGAGACCGAGATGGTCATGCGCCAGCAGTTCGATTAGCATCATTCAATCCCATAAATTACCATGGCATGGTCCATAAACAATCAGGCGCTTCTATTGTAATCATATACGGTACGTATTCCGGTTGCAAGATGACGAATGGATTTGGTTGCTCGTTCAGGGTGGCGATTTGACAAGGGTCGCGCGATCTTTGGAAGAAAATCCGACGGAGAAAGCTCTTGGGACGTCCGGAGCTCCATTCACTTGCGCATTGCGGAGCAACGCGGCAGAAGCAGCAGACGCGAACTCCACCACCAGAAGCAGCAGCATGGAGTCCTTCTTCACGCGACTGGGCAACATGATCCTGGGCGATCCCGAGGAGGAATTGCCCGAAGAACGACTGGCGCGCCAGCGCAAGCAGACCAAGATGCAGCTGCTGGCCAAGAGCCAACGCAGTGTGCTGCTAGAGGACCTAGAGCACTCGATTCAGGCGCTGAACCACTTCGTGGAGACCAAGGGCAGCGGCGTGGGCGGCAAGAGCGCGAACCGGCGTCATTCCATGGACATGGACCAGCCACCCACCTCGTCTTCGTCGTCCGGTGGTAAGGACAATGACGACATGATGTCTTCGCCCACGCAGGCCGCCATGATGGAGAGCATTGATGACCAGAAGCAGATGCTGCTGAATGACGACCAGGCCGTGGTGAGCGCGTTCTGCATGCATCTGGACCGCTGCATGACGCACGGCCTGCGTCCGCTCGAGAGCGGAGAGCCCGCGACCGTTAAGTTCTTCGGCGTGGCTAAGTGGACCTGCACGCGCGTGGAAGCCATTCGCCAGAAGCAGATGCTGCAAGCCATGCAGGACGCCAGCGGCGTTGGAGGCAAAGGAACGACCGGCGACGGCGGCAAGAAGGTCTGCGAGGTCGTGACCTCCAGTGTGCAGGCCGATCTTCCTCGCCACGTGCGAGGCTTCGTGGCCGCTGTGCGCGCGGCCATCGGTCTCACGCTCGTACGAACAGACGAAGGCAAAGCGCGCGCGTTCGCTCGCCAAGCGCTGAACATGCACGTGCTGCAATCGTCCATGAGCCTTATCCTGACCGAGTCGAACCTGGATCTGCTGGCCTCGTACTACACTGAGTTCGCTCTCTTCCGCCAGCGAGACGACGTCAAGATGTTCCTGACCATGCTGGCGCCACTGGATGCGCTTCCGTTCGCGTTCTTGATCGACGACATGCGCCTGGATCAGTCGCCCGACGCGCTGCCGTTCGCCAAGCCGCTGCCCAAGCCCAAGCCGCAAAAGAGCCGTCGCACGGCGCCCAAGCTCATCGATCCGGAAGACATGGTCGGCGGCCGCGTGCGTCTGTGCGAGGAAGACGACGAGACCTCGATCCTGAGCGAGAAGCTAGTGTCGCACCACGAGATCCGGCCCACGTTCAACTCGCTCAAGGGCGGCAACCCACTCTCGGACATTCTCAAGCAGGTCTCGCAGTCGCGCAAGCTCGAGGACGCGGCCACGGTCGTGCTCCGGTTCCTAGAGCTGGGCTACCCAGAGTACGATGTCTACGGCACGGAGCTGCTGGACGTGCTCTGTAATCCGTTCCTGAGTGGCATGGCCCGCTTCGAGACCGCCATGGGCATCCCGGACGTGCTGGAGGCCTGCTTCTGCTTCCTGTACGAGCATCTGGACACGCCGGGGCTGTTCCAGGTGCACCTGCAGGCCGACCACGTCATGGAATTGCGCGATACGATCGAAGAGCTTGGTGGGTTCCACAAGAAGATGGCCGTGGACCCGCACGAAGTGACCGCGATCATGCTGCAGTACCTCTGGGAGCTGCCGGACGCTCTGCTCACGGAGGAGCGGCTGGACAACTTCCTGGCCAGTGGAGGCCGCGCCGGTGCTGGTGTGGACCGAGACGAGCAGAAGATGCTGCTCAAGGTGCTGGTGAACGACCTGCCGTGGTACTGCAAGCCCCTGCTCGACCGGCTCTGCCATCTCATCATGACTGCGCTCAAGCCGTGCCACACCGAGAAGAACGGCCTGAGTCTCTTCTCGGTCGCCAACACGTTCGCTCCGGTGCTGCTGCGGCGCAAGCATGGCTACCGCTTCCACGAGTACGAGGAGGCTACATACCGCAAGTACCCCGTGGGCTTCCAGCACTCGCGCTCGGTGCGCACGCGGCTATTGCCTGGTGATGACATGGACTATCCGTACGGTTACGTGAGCGAGGCCAGTCGCATGGCCTCGGAGACGCGCGCCGTACGGCATGGCAAGCGCGACGCCGAGGAGCGGGCCATGGTGTTGTCGCTGCTGTTCGAGGAGCAGGCGTTCATCTTGACCGACTTCCGTCAGGAGCTGACGGACCGACGCGCCAAATTGCAGGACAAGGTATTCTCCATGGAGACGATCCGGTTCAAGATGGAGGAAGCCATCGATCTGACCAACGCGCACCACGTGGCGCTGCTCAAGCGACTCTGGGACGCGCTGCTGCCGGACGAGCACGACGAGAGCGGTCTGGTCATGATGCACGACGTGGTCAACGTGAATGCGCTACTGGCGTCGCCACGCTGGAAGCTCAGCGGCTTCCACACGGAGAATCCGCTGGGTGGCTTCCGAGGCGGCGGTCTGCTGGCGCTGGAGTGCCTCGTGTTCTTCAATGAAGAGTACCCAGAGAAGGCTCGCACCATGATGCAGCGCAATGCGCTGGCCGGCGGCAACCGGTACCCGTTCCCCGTGGCCTGCATCAACGTCATGCGCATGATGATGACGCTGCTGATGCTGGACGAGGCCCCCAACGTGTGCAGCAAGCTCGTGCTGCACTCGGCCGACGTGGGTACGCCGGCCACAGTGCTGAAGCTGCGAATCGCCGAGCGCGTGAGCCGTACGCCGTTCTGGCTCGTGTTCAACGACCCGCAGGCGTTCTTCAAGCTGCACGCCATGGCGTTCATGCTGCTGGACCTGCACTGGGTTCACTCGGGCGCCACGCAGATGGGCTTCCAGCCCGTGCTGGACGCCACGCGCCGGCAGATGGGCTGGCTGCTGGAGCAGTCGCCGCAGAGTGTGGAGGAGATGTGGACCAAGTGGATGGAGGTGCGTGAGCAGCACGCGGCCAAGTTCACGCCACTGTACCAGGCCGCCATGGCGCCCGTCGAGGCCTCGCTGGACCGCGATGCGCTGGCCCAGGAGATCTCGCAGAGCCTGAAAGACGCTGCACCAGAGCCAGTCGCCAAGGCAGAGGAGACGCTGTCTGCCAGTCCCTGTGCTGTGGACGCCGACGGTGTCGTGGCTGAGGCCTTTTGAATGAGCTCACGTAACGATGATGATGTACAGATATATGTTCCTTCCTTAGCTCACTCTGTTAGATGCACGGGCTTGCCGCCGTGGACCACGGCAATCTCCGGCTCGGCCTTGGGCTGCTCCACGTGTTTGATGTAGATGGATTCGCCGTGGCGCGTGACCTTGCCGGACGGGTGTCGGTCGCAGCAGCCACCGCCGTTGCGCGCGTTCCAGAAGCAGAGCACCGAGTAGAGGTTGCTCTTGGTAGGCACGTGGTCCACGACGTAGAGGAACGCGTCCTGCGGGTCGCCCGGCTGGAACGCGTAGTTCTTCCACTCGTGCTTAAGCATGTGCTCGTTGTTGTCGCGCTCACCGATCATGTGGTTGCACGTGTTGAGATACACGAGCGGCCGGTGGCCCTCGCTGCTCTCGATCTGCCAGTCGCTGTGCGGCACCTCCACGCGGTAGTGGTGCATGAGCGAGAACCACGAGCACACGTTGCCCTTCTCGCCCTGCGCCCACTGCTGCGCGCCGCCGTGGTCCTGCGTGAAGATGCTCAACCACGGGGTCACGGACGACGGGTCCAGGTCCACGCCCCTACAAGAGATCGCTCGTCAGAAGAGATTGCCATTGATACCAGAGCCACATAGACGGACGCACCGGAACTCCATGTAATTGATGTCAGCCGTGCGCTTGTACGTACGGCGGTTGAACGTGCGGTAGCAGAGCGTGGCCAGCGTGTTCTCGGCGTGCTCGCGCATGCGGTTGTACGATGACTCGCCCGCGAACACGACGCAGAGCTTGCACAGCAGCTCGCCCGTGGCGTCCGAGCGCTCGAAGGAGAAGAAGACCTTGACCAGGTCGTTGTGGTTGTCCACGTCCACCTGCGGCTGCACGAACACGGGCAGGCAGCGCCGCAGCCACTGGACCTCGGTCTCGGACGTGGACGCGGACCCGTCTGAGGTCGGGGACATGGACGGCGAGGCCGGGGACGGCGCCTGGTGGTCGTCGCTCATCTCGTAGTACGCGAAGGGGTCGTCTGCTTGGCGGGCGGGCGGGCGGCGGCGCGAGGACGACGGCGGAGAGGTGGCGGCCCGAGTGCTCACCTCGTGCGAGGTCAACGATGCGCGCTGAATTGTGCCCGGCTATACGGTGGCAGCCCACAAAACAGGCGGATTTGTGGGACGCGGGGCGATGCGTCGTCTGGTTATGTTCGCCCGCGTTCAGTTCTCGAGGTGTGTGGGGCGCGGGACCGTTCGGGACACATTCCGTCCTTTCAGGGAGGGTGACAGGCAAAACGTCGCCGGATCGTTTTTGCTTGACATATTGTGAATGGATTTTCCCAAGTGTAATGGTGCGCCTTTTGGCAAAACGACTCCATTGCAAAAAATTCGACCCAAACCATTTGTAACACTAACTTCAATTCATCGAGAGAACGTGTATACCGAGTGTATACCTTTACGGTGGCCCTTGCGCAAAGAGTGCGTCGGCCGCATCCGGCGGTGCATTAGCCGCCGCATCGGGATGCATCTCCTCCTGCAGGTGGCTGGTGTGGAAGCTCAGCACCACGAAGACCCAGAAGTGCAGCAACGCCACGTAGCAGAGAAGGGCCAGCCGCGCGAAGGGCATGCTCAGGAACACGCGGCCCAGGAACAACAGCCACCGGTCCAGCACGTCCAGCGCCGAGACCACGCGCGCGCTGCGCTCGACCACGGGCGCCACGCGGTAGATAGCGCTGGCCATGCGGTTGGCTCGAGACCGCAGCGCGCCGCCGCCGGCGTGGTCCGAGCGCTTGCCCACGGGCGTGGCCATCTCCATGTCCGCAAAGCCGCCGTTGCGCTCGATCTGCGCCAGCTTGTCCTCGGCATCCTGGCTGCGTGTGGTGGCGTTCAGCAGCCGCACTTCCAGCGTGGACACTCGGCTGCGCACGACCTCGAGCGCCTCCTGTTTCTCGATCAGACGGTTCGTCAGTGTGTGGATGCGGGCCTCGCTCTCGGCCGCCGACGACGCGTTGCGTGAGCTCTCAGCGTGCGCCAGCGTCTGCTTGAGCGCCTCGTTCTCCTGGCCCAGCACCGCGATCTGCTTGGCCGCGGTCTCCTGTGTGGCCTGCATGGCCGACTGCCAGTGGCGCACATCCTGCGTGAGCGTCAGGATCTCCTGCCGCTGGACCTCGTTCTTGCGGGTCTCGTCGTGCAGCGCCTTCTTGGTCACCATGAGCGTCTGCTGCACACGGCGGTAGTCATCCTGCAGCCCACCATTGGACAGCGGAGCGTTCGCATGGCCGCCATGGACCACGGGCACGGTCACGGCGGCCGCGAGCTCCTTGGCTTTGACCAACTCGCGCTCCAGATCCGCCACGTTCTGCACCAGCTCCGTGTTGGTCTTCTCCAGCTGCGACTGGCGCGCGAACATCCCGCGCTTCGAGTCTGCAAACTCGCGCTTAAGCCCGCTCATGCTCTGCAGCGTCTCCTGCAGCTCCGAGCGCAGCGAGCTGATGAGCTGCGAGGACTCGTCGCTGGCCGAGGCCGAGTTGGCCCAGAGACTGTCCTTCATCTCCACGGCGCTGCGCAGCTCTTCCTGCAGCTGCTCCATGGCGGAGCTCTGCTCGCTGTGCTTGGCCCGGAGAGCGTGCAGCTCCAGACTCATGGCCTGCGCCTGCGCGTCCTTGAGCTCCAACGCCTGCACGAAGTTGCGCTCATCGTTATCCTTCTCCTCACGCAGTCGAATGACCTACGACAACACGGAACCATTGAGATCGAGCTGGAAGTTGGCTATCCACGTGGGCAAGGCGCTCGTACCTCCTGCTGCGCGTCCGCGAGCTTGCGCTTGCACTCGCGCTCAAGCGCTTCCAGCTCCTGCTCGCAGACCGAGAGGTTGCGCTCTGCATTCGCTAGCAGCTTCTCCTTCATGCGCAGCTCGCTCTGCAGCTTCCGTGTGGGATCGCCGCCGGATCCGCTTCGGGGCGGCCCATTCGAGGACGTCGGTGGGGTCTTACGCATCGAAGAGCCCGAGGTGGATCCTGGTGCCGAGGACGCGCGAGAGCTCGGGGACTGTGAATCCTCGTGCTGATCCTCCTGCTCACTCTGCATGGACTGAGTGTCTTCCTCCGCATCGGACGCCTCGCTGCGCGCGCCCACAATACGCTGCTTGATGGAGGACACGAGCCCGTCGTCGGCTTCCTCTCGATCCACTGGCCGCAGCAGACAACGCCACAATGAGCGCCACGAGAGAGCAGTCGCCCAGTGCCATGCACAACGCACCTGCCAGCGCTAGGGACGCGTGCTGGTCCACGGTCTCCAGCAGATTGCCTGCCAGCTGCAGCGAGCTGTTCACCCAGTTCATCGCTTCTGTCGCACGAGAATCCGAACTCACCCCACAAGCCGAGACGAGCCGCTAAGTTCGTCCTAAGTACGCATATGGCTCGAATAACGGAAAACGCCGGCTTGTCCTCCGAGATTGCAACTCGGCAGCTCGAGTGAGTGTGAAGCCAACCAAGGGCGGGCTATTTGGGGGCGCGGCTGCCTGCCGAACGACGACGACCTTCTGGCGTCCGCCCCAAGCGACGAGCTTATGTCCAAGCTCTCGGCGTTCAGTCAACTCCGTCGGCCGCTGAGTTTCACGAAATCGACCTTGGACTTTCAGATCTGGCTGTCCCTCAATTGGTTTGCGTGCGCATGGGTCATTACCGTGGCCACGCACTCACTGTGTGGAGTCTGCATGGTCGCGCTGGCTCGCGTCAACTGGTTTTTCAAGGACCCAACATGATCTACTGGGCCAAGCTCGTTGGTGGCGCTGATAACCCGAACTACAGGATGGCTGGGAACGCGTTTGGAGCCATCGGATCGCTCCACTTCCTGGCCATGCTCTGGATCCTGAAAAACTCGCTGCGTGAGAAAAGCTCGTGTTCCGACAGACCCCAAGCGCTCCGCAGCGTCTATGATCAGGTCTTTCCGGCTACGAGCCAAGCAAGCGCTGCTTCAAAAGCCCCACTGGAAGCTTGTGGGGCTCTTGGTTTTTACGTGTTCAACACTTTCAGGCGCTGGTTCTGGATCGTCTTCAGCCTTGACGGGATCCTAGGCGTTCGCAGTCCCTTTTTCTTTGAAGTGTTTGCTGTTCGAGAAGTCGCATCGCAGACAGACCAAGCCAACCGATGCAGCAATCTAGTGCCGCGACGCTGGATCAACAATCTCATGATCAGCCTGCTGATCTTCAATTGCTGGTCTACGCCCATTCTGCGTCATCTACTGCACAGGAAACCAGCTTTGGAACGCATTGCCTGCGTCATCTTGGACACAGTGCTGGGTATCGGCTCGAACTACTTCATCCCACTCGCAGTGTTCCTTCCGTACTATTTCGCTTTCGACATGGCGATCTTCTCGTTTCCGAACGACATGCTATACGACATGTTCCAGTTCACGAGGCTCGTGACAGAGAGCCGCATGGTGTTCACGCTCTCACTCTTGAACCTGTTTTCCAAGGCGTTCAGCTATCTGAGCATTTTCAAGTCCATCCTCACGGTCACTGCGTTGCTAGACCGACGTCGCAGTTCGATAGCACAAAGCGGTTAAGATTATGGTCAAATCATCGGCCGTAGATGGGTCTACAAAGGAGCGAGAGCATGCGCGAACGCGGTTGTTTCTTCATTCGCTGCACAAATCGCTTCATGCGATCGTCATCACCTGGGGCGTCGCTATTATTGTGATCTACAGCCGCGCCGTTTACAAAGGGAGCAAACCGTTCACGGACTGCAAAGACACCACCACGCCGTGGTTTTCCTCCAAGTATCCCTGTTCAGTGCTCAATTTCATCTGCTATGATCCTGGCGTAGCGAGTCCCAGCGGTAGTGAACTTGATGCACTGGATGAGGGCACATTGTCATTTCTATCATACTCGCACTGCCCTGCCATTCAAGTGCCTTCGAATATCCAGCATTATCCCAACTTGCTGGACTTTCAGCTGTACAACTGCTCGATCCAATCGTGGCCTATCGAAAGCGCAATTTCAGCCTCCAAGCACCAACAGCTCATTGGGATCGTGCTCGTTCGGGTCAACATGACGGAATTCCCAGCTGGACTGATGGCCACTGCCAGCGTCAGTCTCCGATATCGAAATCTCCAAGACCAATCTCACCAAACTGCCGGATGATCTGCACGAACGCTGACACGCGCTCTCGCTGTTGCATATTGAGAGCTCCGAGCTGACAGAGCTGCCGAAGACGGTTTTCCATATCCCCACGATCATTCTTTCGTTTGTCGGGAATAAAATCCAATATCTACCACCTCTCGACTATGTCCACACGGTCTACTATATCGTGGATCTAGGAGCCAATCCCTTGCACGAGCTACCCTCCTTGGTGCGTACATCGCTTATTTTAATGTGGAGAAATGCGAGCTCCCAAGCCTTCCACTATAGGTCTCCACGAATGTGTGGCTTCCATTTGGCGTTGGTAACCCATATTGCCACTTGCTGAGCCATAATGCGTAGACAGCTGAGGCTGTTGGGTGTCGGGTGAAGGTTCCGCGTGGCGGTGATCGTATCCCCATTGATGTGATCGACTCGAAGCCGGAACTTTAATGTCGATCACATCAATGAATTCAACACTTGCTGCTATCACAATCAATTTGCATGCGCTCCGAAGCTAATGGATTCAACCACCTTCAGTGCAATCCTAATTTCCAGCATCGGGCTATCATCACTGCAGGCTATTTCAACGGAGTAAGCTGGGACACGTTTTCACTGCTGGCCTGTGTGCAAGCGGATCGCGCGAATCACCACCATCTGCGTTGCGTGTCAACAGTAGTTGGCAGACACCAGCATGTCCAACTTCAGTCATGAAGAACAAACTGCAGCCAGATGGACTCCAATTTCGATTTTAGCATTTATTATTGTGATGCGGAGTCCATTCTCGTTTGTTTGAGTACTTTTGAGTATTCATTGCCGCCCACGGCCTTCTTGGATTCCAGTATTTTCTGCTTAGGCCGTCCCAACGTGTACAAAGCGGTGCTATTTCGCTGATTGCTAATAATTTAACCTTATGATTCCTGAAACGATCAGCATGGTGCTGTTTCCTTCCTTCGCGAAGAGCCGGGAAGAGGGAGGATTGTTGCAGCCCAGCTCCCAGTGGTGTGTTGTGGTGGTTTTTGCGGACGCGCCGAGTGTGGAGTCAATCGACCGAGTCAGCTGGCCATCGAGCGCGGTCGCCGGCCAAACTGGATAGACTGGCGGCTTGATCTGTTACCTGGAGTTCGATTCCGCGAATTATTGCTCTGTGGTATCCAACTTCCTATTCTACTATAATAAAACGTACTGCCGCGATGAACATGAATACCTTGTGGTGGCAGGATGAAACCTCTGGCTGCGCACACTAGCATGCTTGGACCGATGCTCTTCCCTTCCAGAAACCTTATTTCCCTGTCA
>JAADVQ010000300.1:0-17234 GCA_023335835.1 Elongisporangium senticosum
CGCCTCAAGCAGCAAAAGGAGCTCACTGAGGCGCAGCAAGAGTATTTACGGCAGGCGTTGGCGCTTGGGCGATCAATCTGGACGCAATTCGATCTCGTGAGCATGGCGTGGGGCGTCGTGTTGCTACTATGGTCTCTGATTATCATGCTGGTCGATCTTCTGGCTGAGTCCAAGGGCTATATCTCAATCCGCTCGAGTTTATTTGGCTTGATCACTGGATGGGTCATCCCGTCAGTCTCCTTGCTTCCAAGTAGCCCACTCTCCAGGTCACTTGTGCTTGCGGCTGGATTTGGAATGATCGAGATTTCGAGCCACCTGGTCGTATTAACGTCAAACTCAGCCAGCAAGGCGTCTGCAATGGTCTTTCTTCGTGGGCTGGATTCATCGGCATTGGTTGCATTTGTGGTCGTCCTGCTGCATCTCTTGGCCCTTTTATCCAACAGCTACATCGTCGCAGAAGACCGAGTGATGCATTTCCTGTCCATGACCATCGGGTTCTTCCTGCTCTGGCGCTCCTACCGCCTGCCACAGAGAAATGGGCAAACAACGTTTGCACTGCTCGCGGGCTCCTGTTTCGTTGTCGCGACGCGAGTCGCTTCTGGAATCGATCCGCCCAACATCATTCAGTCGAGTGTGACTGTTTCCAGAACGCTGCTTCCTCTGGCCATGGCGCTACTGGTCTCAACTGGCGGTCTGTGCTACTTCGTATCGAAGATGTCCGCTGCCCAGCGCTTCATGTGCGTATCGATCCCACTGAATTACCTCTGCTGTGCCATCTACTGGATCTATTCGCCCATTGAGATTCAAGTCTGGAGACTCTGGCTGCCGCGATTCGTTTACCTTGCTGTGCTTTCCAGTCTGCTTCTCGTAGGTTTCCAAGCTCGAAGATACTGCCCCCAGTCAGCTCAAGATGGAGAAGCAACGCCAAGCTGGCACATCACTGTTGATTGTGTCATGCTGGGGTTCCAGTTGCTGCCAGCGTACGCACTCACGCTCGGCCCAACGTCTCCGATCTCTCTGCTCTGTCTCTCCGTCCAAAGTGCCAGCTTTGCAGGTGTCTCGTTTTCGGTGCATCGCTCCGTCGCTCCGGTCTCGTGGTTTCTGCTCTGGAGCAGCGTCTGCTACCACTCGTTCTTTTTCATGGGCCACCAGAACACGTTCACCAGCCTCCAGAACGCTGCAGCCTTCGTGGGCTTCGACGATTTCCACTTCTACTTCGCCGGAGCGCTGCTGGGGCTCAACACATTCGGCAACTACGCCCTCGCCTTACTATGTGCTTTGCCACTGCTGGCTGCTGCACCGCCGCAGTCCTCTTCCCAGCCCCAGACTCGCCACGATCCTCTATGGTGGCGCTCTGTGCTGGTGGTCACTGCGTATTTCGCGCTCAACGCCGTTGTGTCGACGATCTTTGTGGCGCTCCAGCGGCGCCACCTCATGGTCTGGGCCATCTTCGCGCCCAAGTTCATCTTTGACGGAGTCACGCTGCTGGTGCTGGAGCTTCTGCTGCTGCTGCTCTCGCTGCATTGCGGATCGTCCCATCGGAAACTGAAGTAATCCATTGCATGATTATGCGACCTGGTTGAAGTTGCCTGTTCTCATCATCATCATCATGCTTGGGTCGTATACTTGTTGCGTCTACACTACAACAGTCAGTCTCTCAGTCGTAATTTTCTTATGGCGTTTGCGCGATTGGCGCTCTTCCTGCGCTCTGATTGGTTCAAATTGGCCTCCGCCCTCAAGCTATAAGAACGCGTCCAGTGCATCACGACGCTCATTTCAATTCCTCCGACCTGCAGAACTCGGACTCTCGCGATGGCCATGCGGAGAAGAGCGCTCGAAGGCAACCGCCTGCAGCGGCCGCAGGCCCACCAGTACCGGCGCCGCAGCTGGCTCTACACCGAGAGCGCCAGCACGCGACTGCCCATGCACAAGATCCGCGAGATCGGCGCCACGGAGCCCACGCCGCTGTCGCTGCAGCAGATGAAGGTCTTCGCGGACGGCGGCCCGCGACTGAGGCTCGTGTCGGCTGCGTTCCTGCACAAGGAACTCCAGCTCCGCTTCTCACGGTGCGTTTGGTTGCTGATGCGTTTGAATGTGCGAGTGAGAGACTGACTCATCGTGCTGCGTCTGATAGTGCCGTGATCGAGCTCTCGGATCTGCCGATTGGCATTAGTGAGACGGCTTCTGTGCAGTCGGCCATCCAGGTCTACTCGGATCACTTGAACCGCCTGTACCACTCCAGACCGCCCGCCACCATGGAGGAGGATCTCGAGTTCACGGCCATGCTGCGCAGCGCCAAGGAAGGCGCCACGAACCTCGTACCGCTCATCTGCGGTGGCCTGCAGGAGATCAAGCGCACGGACCTCGGCAGCAACGCGCTGCGCCTGCAGAGCGTGCAGGAGGACATCATGAACCGCCTGGACGCGTTCTTCCTCTCGCGCATTGGCATCCGCATGCTCATCGGGCAGCATGTCGAGGCGCTCACTCATGTCGGCGGCCGCGTTGGTCTCGTGGACGTCGAAGCCACGGTGCGCGCCGCCGTGGACCGCGCGGCAGAGCTGTGTCAGCTCTACTGCGGCCAGGTGCCCGAGATCGAGATCCGCACGACTGCGAACCTGTCGTCCACGCCGTTCATGTACATCAAGTCGCATCTGCATCACATGGTCTTCGAGGTCGTGAAGAACGCCATGCGCGCCACCGTCGAGTACCATCGGGAGGGCCAGCTGAGCAAGAAGCTTGCGCCCGTGTGTCGTCTAACTCAAGTCATGGACCCTAACAGTAAGTCGCTCGGCTTCGCCATGCCCACGGTAGACGAAGTCTCCGGCGTCACGATCTATCCGGACGTGAGCAAGTACCGGCGTCTGGGCGAACTCCCACCCGTGCAGATCGTGATCTGCCAGGGCAACGAAGACCTCACGATCAAGGTCACGGACGAAGGCGGCGGCGTCCCACGCAGCAAGTGGCACAAGATCTGGCACTACGACTACACAACCAGCGCGCCCTGCCCGCCTCAGGAATCCAACCAGTTCCAGAGCTTTCGCGATCACTTTAGTGGTGGCGGCTACGGACTTCCAGTCGCGCGGTTGTTCGCTCGGTATTTCGGTGGGGAAGTCACGTTCACGTCCATGGAGGGCTCCGGATCGACCGTGTTCATTCAGGCGCATCGCTTGGGCACGAAGACAGAGCTCGTGCCTGGCCATGCCACGTTCTCGCTCACCCCGCCGCTGTACATGTAGTAGTAGATAGACAAGCTCAAGCAATGCAGCAATCTCAACACATAGTTTATTAATAAGCTGGCTCGATGCCGTTCTTCCTTTGTTGCTCGACCGCTGCATGCATGCTCTTGGGTCGAGCTTTGAACAGTGCGCTCTACATAAAGTCATCTGTACCGCTG
Organism: Elongisporangium senticosum; assembly: GCA_023335835.1. Taxonomy (NCBI): domain Eukaryota; phylum Oomycota; class Peronosporomycetes; order Pythiales; family Pythiaceae; genus Elongisporangium; species Elongisporangium senticosum. The sequence goes on from JAADVQ010000300.1 coordinate 3,395, forward strand.
CTTCGCTCGCCGTCGTCCTGGTTGTCCAAATGGACCGCTTGGAACCGCTCATTGCTCACGCGAATCTCGTCCTCACTGTCGTCATACTCGACCGTATCGGCGTCAACGTCGCCATCAACGTCAGCGGCGTCCAATTCGCCATCGGCATCGATATCTGCAAACTCTGTCTGGCTCAAACCACTCACTTCACCAGCATTCACCGGAAGGAGAGCGACGGTCGAGCGGTGGAGACGCACGGACGGAGCAGGTGCAGCAGCCTTTGGGTTCTTTGGCCACAGCTTCCATCCCTCCTCGGGCGGAACTTCATCCTCCAGTCGGCACTGAACAAAGTAGTAGTCCACATCGGACATCGTACCCAGCAAGCTCTTGTTTGGCGAGTACGAAATATACCACCGTCGTGCATCGCTCGGCATGCAGCATCGGAACAGCGTGTACTCGATCTCGCCCTTGACGCAAGTATAGGTCAGGCAGTTGTCATGCACCAGTGACGTACTCTTATAAATACCATTCACATCGTCAAAACCTGCACCCTCGACGATGTAGCTGTGCTCTTCTTCTTGGAACGCGATCTGGAGCACTTGACCCAGTCGACGTAAGGTATCGAGTTTCGCTGGCTCGCGATACAAAACAGCAGGGCGGCCGCCAAGACTCGGCTTGAGTGACTCTAAGCGCAACCACTCATACATCCATTCCCAGTCGCTTCGGTGTGCCTCGAGCCACTCGCGCACCAGAGCCACTTTTAGCTGCAATTCTAGGATTGTGGCGATCTGGCGGTAGACAAACAGCGAAATGTGGTTGTTGTTCACGTAACGTGGACGCACTTTTTCGCGGTTCTCGGCCGTAATAATCAAGCCAAACTCAGGGTTTACCAGCGCAATTGTCACCAGCTCCTGTTGGAAATCATAGTCGTACGACAGCAGCGATTGCAGCATGTTGGTGCACGCATCAACAACAGGCTGCCCCTTCCATCCAGTTTCAATGCTGTTCATGCAGTGCAAGAGTGAACGTAACAACTTCGTTGAAGTGGCACGATCCCCGGCAGAGATCCGAAGAAGCAAATCACTCACAGTTTCAGCATCCTCTTCCAACACCGAGTCGATGAAAACCTCGCTTGTAATAGCCATGCGACTCAGATCACTCAACCCTTCCAAGATAGTGCTGGATGGAGGCAGCGTGCGCGGTTGACGTTTTAAGTCATCCCCAAAACCAAAAGCACGCAGATCTTGGATGACATTCTTGGTCGACTGCGCTGCGATGTCCGTATAATACATCAAGAAGCCATCCAGCTCCATGCGTTGAGGTATATCATTGTTGCCGTACTTTGAAAGAAGCACTCGCGCACTTTGTTCAACAGTGGAAATGTTGCTTGAGCCGTGCACTGACTTGCGCAAGTAACTTTTCGCTTCTTCGATACCCAGGTACCCTCCATCGATCTGGTAATCGTTAAAGATTTCGGTCAAGGCAGCCTCTGCCTTATCCGACAGAATCACACGATGCGGGTACATCGCATTACTCTCAGTCAACAAAGGCTCCGTCGTACGACGTGGGAGGCCCAGAACCGTAATCATTGCCTCGAGAAGATATTGATAATCAGGCGACGCGTATCGATTCGTGACTGGTGCAATCCGTGATGATGGGAAAGCTTCCTTGATTGGATTGGGTGATCTATCTCCCAGGAAGAAATTAATCAGGCGGGCAATCATATCCTGACTCCGCAGAATATCTCGCGCCGTTGGACTAATTTCAGCACAGTTGCGAATCAGCATAAAGCACTCTTCCAAGTGAGTCTGCTGCATCACTGATGTTTGATCAAGAAATCCTGCTAATGCAGACAAGAATTGCTGCAACGCAACCAGATCCGAATCTTCTCTTGAAATTTTCATATGTGCCTCAAAAGCCGTGAGTGCTCGCGATACCAGATGTACAAACGACTGGCGCGCAATCGAGTCAGGGCATTCGAAGAGCAATCCCCGCAGCCAAGAGTTTCGTTTCGTGGTCGACAGCAAATTGAAAAAGCGTGTGCATATCTTCTTCTGTCGAGCAAATTTAGCAGCGAGTACATTGATCCATCTCGCAATACCATGCTTTTCTCGTGAATGAGACAGGACACTGAGAACAAACTCCACACCGATTTCAGCGAGAGTGGCATGAATTTCTTCGTCAGCTGATGACGAAGCTTCAGAAACAGTGATTGATGCAGGTGCAGGCGGAGGACTCACGTTTGACCCACTTGCCTTACCTGGGCTTGATGCAAGTTGTTGTTGCGCTGGGTCCTTAATATACTTCGACTGAACCATTTCGCGAAGAAATTCATGGAATTCAACATCAAAAAGATACGTGTTTTGAAGGAATACTTCGTTCGACTTCCACACTTCAGACTCGTATTCATTTGGTGATTGCTCGCATTCCACCGAGTCTGTCACAATCGCTGTGGGGAATTCACCGGCATCATCTGGCTCAGGAACAGCGGGAACAATCTTTTCATAAAACAGCATAAGCGCGTTGCTGAATACCTCCATGTCCATAGAATTGTTTGTTCCGTGCCATGAGCGGCGTTGAACTCCTCCGAAACATTCAGCTTCGATGTTTGCTGGATCAAATGGGCTGACATCTTCGTCGTCAAATTTGAACCATTTCTCTTGCACATTATCATAGATGAATGAATAGTAATGACCTCCTTGTGCAACTCCAGAGTGCACCAGGATGCCCTTAAGTCGATATTCAAAATTTGGATCCAGTTGCGAGCTAATTTCCTTCGCATCTGCTACAGAGGAGCGCGAACCTCGACGGTTTGAAGATAATGGTGACGTCGCAGTGCCGTTGGCAAAATCTTCCGACATGCGAACATTCTGAGATGTTGAAGTCTCTTCATCCTGATCGGAAATATCTTCAGTCGTGGGAGCGGAAGCTTCCTGTTCTTCTATTCCTGTTTTCGTAAAGGGCTTAACGTTCAAATTCATGGGGAATGAGCATCGATTGTTCAATTTCACGGTTTCACAAATTGTGTAATCGAAATCAAAACGCTTCAAATGCAGAATAAGCATGTTTGGTAAAGGACCAATGCAAGTTCGTCGAATGGCTGCTTTTTTAGTCTCGCACATTTCGCACTCGACCTTGTTGTCACCATCCATGACTTCACCTTGTACGTAACTCGCCAACGATTCTTCCACGCTTTCCTTGCCTCGGATTTGAAGATTCAAAAGAATAAACGGTTCTGCTTTCTCTACGCGATGGCCGCAATCCTTAGGGATTTTTTGTGTAATGCACTTTCCGCCAAAAGCATTTTGAAGACATTTCAATCCTTGCGGAGTGCTTTTGAGAGCGATTTCCAGGTGTTCAAGAAGTTTATCGCAAAACTCGCTGGCATCATTCTGTTGGTACACCGAAAACTCCAAATTCAAAACCTTGCAGGACTCAAGTAATTCCTTTGGGTTGAAATACCGCATTTCACTATCGCGAAGATGACAAAATGTTCGTTGAACTTGACGCAAAACCTCCATTGTTCCTTCCTTTCCTGTTAGCTCCATTGGTAAGATGGCATAGCGGCCATTTTCATTACCAGGGCGACCTTCCGTCAGTACAAAGCTTGCCTCTCCACCGTCCTCGTATCGCAGGGTGTGTCTGCCTGTTAAATCATCGTAGGCGACCACCGTCGCTTCATACAGGCGGTTTCCAATGCATTCAAGTGCAATTCGGCATCCGATCAATCGTTCAGGTGCTTGCTCAACCTCAGCTTTCGTTGGTTCTCGGGGAATTGACCTAGGAGGTACTTTAGCTGCTAATATCCCTTGGCGCAGAGTTGGATGCATGAAAATTTGCTGGAGGAACGAGTTCATGTAACATGAACAGCCCTGGTTTTTGAGACCAACATATTCACCAATTCCTCGTGTTTCCACGTTATTTTCTTGGCCCCATTTATGTTGGAATTCATCACTTCTGGTAAATAAGCGACTTAGTCGAATTTGTAAATCGTGCAGAATCGACGAGTTGGACGAAATCGCAGTGGCCAATAATTTGAAAGCTGGCCGCCGCGCTTCTAAAGACACGCACAAAGGACATCGCTTGCGATCTTCCGAAGGCAATGTGAACAAGCACTCTTCGTACACAACATCAACAATTTCGGTTGCCATCTCTTCACGAACATCTGCATGTGTGATTAAAACATCACGCAACAACTCCAAAAACGCAATAATCACTTCCACAGATCGCTCACTGGACGACAAAAATTTGGTCGAAAATCCCAGTCGAAGCTTGCTGACAACTTGCTTCACTAAAGTTTTGCAATAAGCTGAATAAACTTCTGCTTGCGCCAGATAGCGCAGCATCCGTGAATATTGATCACACGGGACAGAAATGTCTTCAATGTCGTTCAGGGATTGAATAAACTGCTCAAATATTGAGCTGGTCGCGGTAGCAGATGCTTTACAAATAGATTGCAACGACGAAAGCCACTGCTCTCGCACTTGATCGGAGCCATTATTCATTAGCACGTCAGCAACGATTGACCGCAATACTGGATAGCTCAGATATTTGTCAGCAGCAGCACTTGAAACTGCAACAATGGATTCCACGGATTTTATCGCGTCAATCAAAATACGAGGGGCTGCTTTCGAATCTGACATCGTACTTCCTCGGTTGTGCTCAGAAACGACAAGCTCTGCGATTTTAAGAATGAGGCGATCATAATTAGCCTGCTCTGCCATCAGGTTCGATTGGAAGAGCGAGGCTTCCTCGTCATTTTTTGTTGAGATGATATCATAATCAGCGTCTTCATCTTCGCCATTTGCTATAGCTAAGTATGAATCACCGCGCCCAGAGTCAAACAAACAAAACTTCAAAATACGAAGAGCGGCGGCAGCTCCCTCGTTAAATGAACTTTCGTGAAAATGGGTGTTCAATAAATACGAAAGCACCTCGTGCAGACCACCGCCATTTACAAAGCGTCGAAGGTACGCCTGTGCGAACGATGATTTGGTCATATCGGATGGCAACAAAAGCGCGTCCATAATCTGGAGGGTATAAATCGCTCGATGGGGAGACACATTTTGAAGAAGGGAAGACCATCCACCTTTACTCGCACTATTTTCTCCACTGTTTTCTGAAGAGGTCATATCAATATCAGTATCAGCTCTGGCTTCATTTCCAATTGTCGCAACACGTTCAGCCAGCTCTACACTCGTTGGAATTTTGTTCACGAACTCCCACAGGGACGCATGCACGGGATGACCTGTAACAATATCCAAGACTCGAAAGATAATATCGAAGTACGAAGTTTCTCGTGCGATGATCTGAGCGGGATGTTGGCGGTGCAAACCGATATCACCGATAGACGTCATATTATGGTCTTGATCTGGCGCAATAGATCCACGATCCACAATCCAATTAAATAGGAGAACTCGCAAATCACTGGACTCAGTGAGGTGTAATTCCGAAAGCGTTTTCAGATCACCAGTAATTGCTGACCCACCGCATAGAATCTTCGTCTGTTGCATGGAGTGGCTAGTTAACTTTTCGAGCTGTTTACGAAACAACCACAAAGTCTGATTGGAATACACAGTAATTTGCATTGTGTGAACTGTATTGGCATGGTTGGCCACTACAGGTGAAACGTTGCCATTGGATGCGCCACTGCCGGCGGCATTTCCGCCAGATTGAGACGATGCCGGAATACGTTGCGTCATAACCTTAACAGCGTAATAAGCACCACGACCAGAAAGACCGTGTGCAACAAAAGATTGCTTCTTTCGAGAATTCACGGCCAATCCGTTGAGTAAGCTTGTCGATTGTTGGACAAGCTTTAATTTTTCGGGTTGTGCATCTTCAACTTGAGAAAGCTGGAAGAACACCCTTTGAAGAAAATCTTTCACACTGATGTCGACCTCAGAATCGAGTTCATCATGCTCTTCCGCAAATTTTTCGTACGTGCGAAGCAATTCTCGCGTAGCCAGTTCTGAAACGTCCATTGGCGCGTCAAACACTATTTTCCAAAGAGCATCCAGTCCTAAAATATTTAACGCGTTCATCTTGGTTTCTTGTGTGAGCTCGCCGTTTTGAACCTGACTTTTATACTGTGCGTTTAACACCACAAAATACGTATGGAAACACTTATATCCCATGCAACCCATTGTGTGAAAGTCCGTCTGCTGGCATAAAAGCTCGTTGAAAATGTATGAACAAACCTCAACGCTGAATGCCGGCGAAATAGCACCCACGGCACTACCCATCGATTGACCAAGAGAAACGCCTGGTTGTTGGGCTGGGTTGCGAACACTTGTTTGGTTGAAGAAAATCAGACAGAACTCCCGCTCGATTGAAGACGATGATAATACATTCCACAGACGTTCAATTTGAGGAGTGGACAATTCGAGCTTCGATGATTTCACATGAACAAAGTGAATCAACTCCAATCTGTGGCCAATTGCAGTACGATAACTTGCTGAAAGTTTATCTGAGCACCGGGACACAAATGCTGCGAGCTCGTCAAATAACAATGTCACCAGTCCATGCTCAGCATTTAGAGATTCCACAATAAACGCTTGATCCCTTCGGTATGAGTCTATCAAAAACTTCAGCAATTCCAGTGACTTCGATGCTGCTCGATTGGTTTCCATGGACTCAGACAGCGCACCAGGCGATGGCATCACTGTATCATCGATTGAGTCTGACTTTGGTGATGGAACGACAGATGAAGCGAAGCACGAGCGCTTGATACCATCAATGCACTCGTCCAGAAAAACTTTGCGCAAAGGGTCGCCAAACTCACTACGCAACCCTTCTTGGAAGAACTCACGCAAATTGCGACTCAACCGCATGTTGGCATGGCTATAATGCATTTGAATAGACCACAATAACTGCAAGATTGCAGTAGTGACGCTTTGGCTCCTTTCCATTAGAAACGATGACACATTGGAGGCTAATCGATGCAGAAAGGATATCAACTCAGGGAAAGGCTCGTTCAAACGTATCTTTTCCCGCAGAGAATCGTGAATGGTTTCGATGAGATGCAAAAGCAATTCCTGGGAGAGGAATGGGACAGTAGCAATAAGGAGTGAATGAATTTCATCCACAAGCGTCTGATCTTGCTGGATGGTTGACCGCCATATAGCTTCCATGCCATTTTTCTCAAGCTTTCCTTCTTCAGCCAAAAACTTGACAAGCAACGCACTGCGAGATACAATTTCGCGATGGATTCGGTCACCAAAAATTTCTTCAATAACCTTTTTCTTCAACACCCACGCACTCAAAATGTAATCCAAGCGCGTAGAATCTTGTGCTCCATTTTCCTCAATAGTCTCGGGAATCAAATCAGGGGCTGGAGATTCACCCTTACCGGTTGGGACCCAGTTATTCGTAGGCGGTAGGTACTCTTCGTACTGAGACTGGTGTTGGTAATAATCGATATCCTGGTCGGATCCTGGTTGTACCTTGTCTGCCTCAGAAATAAACCACCATTTCAAGCCACTTTTCATCGTGCAACAAAACAGCGTAAATATTTGGTTCGTTTCCGCACGCCTGAAGACATACGTTGCAGTTGTCGAATCTGGTTTCAATGTATAGACACCATTCACATTTGAAGTTCCAGCATTACGTACCAAATATCTTGGAGGAAATGATCGCGATGCACGTGCACAGTTGACAATTTGGTTGATTTGCTCAAGTCCAAACAGCCGCAATGGTAAAGATGTCGACTCCACATAACGCTGGGTAATTTCTAGCCATAATTCGTTGATCGACTCACCCGAAACGACACCAGAATCCACAAGCCGTCGAATTATAGCAAGGACAGCTCCGATGGCGTCACTGGGTTCTTTTTTCATCACGGAATCTGAGATTTTTGTGAAGTAAGTCATAATCAGCACGCAAATCTTGGCACAAATAACATCTGGCACTGAAGCTCGAAATTCCAGCATTGCTTGCAGTAATATACGGATATCGTCACTATCCATTGCCGCTTCAAGGTCTTCGATCTCGGTAGAGCTGTTCATCATTTGCTCCAATGTGCTAAGCAGTAAATGGAATCCTTGTTGCTCACAAAATGCTGCAATGCATTGTGCACGAGCTTCTGGAGCTCCGGGTGCCTTGTTCCAATAGCTTCCGATCATCGCTGACGTGCGCAAATCTTTGTAAAAGGTCTTCTTCTTGTTGAACACCAAGACAAGGACGGGAAGTACTTGGTAGTACCTGCCTGCCTTCAGTTGCGTCACAATCAAAGGGATCGACACAGAAAGACACTGTGTCACACACGATTTTTCAAATGATCCGATCTTGCTGGAACTGTACATAACATGAGGCGCCGCTACATTAGAATCTCTTCGCATTGGACGCGAGTCGGGGGTAATGCATACAATCAGATTGCAAGGCATCAACCCACTCATGAAATGCAACTACTTACTGCTGATCAAGCATAATGCTGACAATCCGTGCAAATGCATAGTCCAAAAAGAGTTGGCTCTCCGGGCGATCGATGTGCGTGAGCGCGGTGTTCAGCACTTTGACTGCATTTTGCCATCCAACGGTCGACTTGAGTCGCAAATCCTCCTGGACGACATGGAACAGCTCCAACTCTTCCTCATCCATCTCTGCAATGCACCAAAATCAACAGATCCATCAGCGATCAACACCCAGATACGAGCGGATCATGGGTACAACAAGGTCGGATCGCGTACCGTGGGTCGTGCCTTCCTGCGATTTCTTGCGTCGTTTCTGGTTGTCGTTGGACGATTTCCTCTCCATAGCGCGCAGGTGCACTTTCTTCTTGTCCGGCGGCTCGCTACGGCGCGCAGAAATGGTCTTTCGCGCTCACGGGGTGTACTACCCTCGGTCACCGACTCTGGAAACACGGAAAGGACCCTCCTCGCGCTTTCTCTTCGGGGGGATCGAAGATGCGCCTGCCCCAATAAAAAACCGGCGCCTGGGTCTCGAGCGCCGCCTCTCTCTCGCTGTGCTGCTGCCGCGGGTGCTGTCCGTCCGTCCGCTGCACTTCCGCCGGCCGTCGTCCGCTCCGTCGTCAACGCGCGCACTGCTCGGATCTCACGCGCTCAACGCTTCTTTGGGGGGAAGGAGTGGCGTCCCGAACTTCTCTCCGCGCCCAACGAGGGACCAAGAGTGTTTGTAACCTGCTTGCGCCCCAGTGTCCGAAAGATCTTTTGGCGGGTCAAGTCCCTTGTCCAGTTCAACACGGAATCATTCGCCGCCAATTCGGGACAGGGCAACCCAAAGAAGCAATATGGACCGCATTGAAGTCACGGCGCTGCTCCAGAGGCATGCGCTGCCGGCGCAGCAGTGCCCGTCGTCGCCCACGGCGCGCCACCATGACATCTTAATTGACGAGACGGAAGAGGATGCGTTCCTCAAGGCGCTGGAGGAACAGCTGCAGCAGCAAAGCGCGTATCTGCGCACAAGGTATCTCGTGCTGCGCGCTCAACAAGTGAACGCCATAGCGTTCCGGCTACACGAAGCTCTGGAGCCAAAGCGCGACACGGACACGCACATCGTGCAGGCCTGGACGGTGCAGCCGCAGCCGAATCTGCGCATCAAGACCAGCAGCCATATCCAGGTGCTCAAGCTGTCCACGACTCTGCGCGAAGTGCAATGTCTGCGCGTGTACCAGGAGTCGGCGCTGCGCACACCACTGGAGATCGACATTTTCCCGTCACTGCGCTCGGTAGAAGTGCTGCATACGCAGGTATCGGTGCTGCAGAATGTGCATTACTTTTGTCGCCAGCTGCGTGAGCTGCACCTGGAGCACACCGAGATGGAAACGCTGTCGCAGATCTTGCAGCCAGAGAGCACAGCCACGCAGTGCGTGTCGTGGAAAAGCCTGCGCTCGCTTCGTATCAATTGCAGCGAGTTAACGTCAGTCGATGCGACAGTTAATCAGTTGGATGCTATCCAGGATCTTGATCTTGGATGGAATCAGATTGCCCGATTTGACGTTCCCATCAAACGAATCGACTCGCTGGAGCACCTGAAGCTGTGTCATAACAAGCTCTTTGCGATCCCGCCGATTCAATCGCTTGCGTCCCTGAAGATATTGGATCTATCAGTGAACAAGATCACGTCGCTACGTGGTCTGGAGACATTGATCTCTCTGGAGTCTTTGGATGTTTCCCACAATTCGATCGAAGACATGAAAGAGGTTGAGCTCTTGACGCAGTTGGTGAATCTTCGTCGATTGGTGCTCAAGTTGAACTATATTGCACGACGTCCCGATTATCGACGCGAGGTATTGTTTTATTTGGGCGAGCAGGTTGAGCTTGATGGAGAACCTTGGACGATAACAGAGATTTCGAGCATGAGGCAAAGCCGCAAGTTGCAAGCACCAGCGCTCGTCAAAGCGAATGATTGGGGCCAGCCACCAGTTTTCATTAATTCGCATGATGTCAAGCCTACTTCAGGCCGGAAAAGTGTAAATCAGCAAAATATTGTGATGATGTATCCTCAGCTTGCACCAAACGGTCAGGTAAAGGCGCAGTTTGTGGAGATTCGCAATGCGCCATCCATTTTCTCGACCTTGCAAAATCCTAGCCGCATGTCTATCAGGAGCAGCAGTCAGAGCTCAAACGGTTTGGCAGTAATTCGCTCTAGGAGTACGAGTGTTTTTGATCAAGACGATGAAGATGTTCATGGTGTCAATACAAATTTGGGTATTCGCACAGTGAATGATTATTTCAGAATGCAAACGGATGACCACCGAATGATACCGAAAATTGGGTCTCTTAGCGCAATCCCAATTGTGAGCGGTAAGAATTTGCTTTGTTTTTTATGGGTACCATGCATAGCTAGCTTCTTATTAATGTGTGCTTGAACTATAGCCGACTCAACAGACGACGATAGCGACGACTCCTCTTCTGAAAACGGACGAAAACGTAGTCGGAAATACACAACGAGTGACTTCATGCGCGATTTCGAAGAGGAAGAATTTTTCATCCAAGAAGGATCTGTAGTATCCGACTTGGACTTGCGTGTACCTGGAGCGCATCGCTACAGAAACTCTCCGGTACGAAAAAAATCGTTTTTTTCGATAGATGAAGGGCATCATGTGTGACACCGGAATGCTTGGGTGCAGGAAAATACTGAATCAGTCATTATTCGGGTCTTACTTAATGCCCGTGAAGCAAGCAAATTCGATCTATTTTGTGATATCGACGGTTTGTCCGCAACCTTGGAGATTGTAAAGGTTTGTTTCAGACGATATATTGTTTATGACTCTCTGGATGCTAATCATTTCATTGTTCTGTGTGGAATTTTTACGTTAGGGTCAAGAGCTTATTGAAATGATCTATGTCAGTGATCGAGAAACACCGATTTGCATCCATCGACCGATCATGAGTATTGTAGCGATTGGTGCATCGCTTCAGTCCAGCCGTGCAAGCATAATCACACTGAAACTGCGTTGCCACACTGCTGATTTGAACGGTGTCACATATCAAATCGATACAATCACTACGCTCCAGCGTGTGTTCACGGGTTTATTGGGGCCCTTTCACCAATTGCAAAAGAATCAATTGGTGATTTATGTTTGCTCGCATTGCGGAGGTATCTCGCAGTGCTCACGTGAATACTTGACGCATGGAATCTCATCACCAACGGCTTCAGCAGCATCCAACATTTCGGATATGTTTCTGGTGTATTCGTGTCTGCTTTGTGGAAGCCACAATGTTCGTGAGATTTCGTTGGACAAGCTCTCGGCTCTTTTTGCGACGGAGGGGCTAACTTTGCCTCTCATCCCGAATCATAATACGACGCAAGCATTTGAAGAATATGAAGGTTTCTACGTGGAAGAGAACGAAGTAGATCTGACCCAAGTCTTGGATATGCATGAATGTGTACTGATCTCTTCGTATGGTGTTCGCGAGGTAATCATGGCCTCGGAATCATGGGGCGACGCCAGCGAGGTACAAAATGAAGCTCACCATGATGCCATCGTCGAGGCGATGAGTATGAAATGAATGATTTCGCACTTTTCATTGTCTGGGACCAAGAAAGCACGGGGACTTCTGCGACATCTTGGACACCAAAGAAGCAAATATTTTTGGATTGCCATTGATTTCGCCTCGCCAAGCTTTTTTTCTTTAGTGCTAAAAACGCTTTTAATACAGGCTGCAAGCAATATCAAGCAGTCACAGTCTCACCATCACGATGAAAAGGTCTGTGGTCGCTTGAAGTTACAGGTGTGAGTGGTGTATTTAATGTACGGGTCCTTCCTTACTGGTGGCAAAATTCCTCTTTCTCTCCTATGAATCTAACTTAGCGGCATTCTGTCGATGGGACACACGCGATTGTAGCAAGTCCATGTGCGGATGCATGTGCGATGGAATACGTGGCCACACGGTAGCGCTTCAAGCTGATTTGGATCGCCCAAATTTTGCTCAGCCGGCTCGAGACAAATTACACATACGCTGCAGCCATTCTCAGCGGCATCGGCATGCGCTGCTGCCTGAGACATCTCGCTGGGCTCGTGTCCATGCAGCAGTACCATGGCATCTGCCTCTCGTTTCTCCGCCAACAGCGCGCTCATTTGTTCTGCGTGGCGCTCCGCGAGCTGTAGCCGTGAAACGAGAAGCTTGCGTCGACGCGTCGCTTGGCTGGGCGCGCAGAACGATCCGCTGGGCCATGCGCTGCGCAAATCTGTGGACCGATCGAGCGTTTCCTTGATAGCCAGCGCGATGTCGTGCGCCAGCGGCTTGGGCTTCGCTGGATACGGCGCGAAGCGCGCGGCCGCCCCAGTCCGGCACTTGCGGCCATGGCTCTCCATGCAACAGGCGGTTTGAAGACGGGCGATGGGCAATTCAAGCAAGCGTTACTGGGAAGCGCTATGTAAAGTACGAATTACCCATTGGGTTGGACCAAAACCGGGAAAGCCGGAAGGATAGGACCTGATACAATTTATTTGAACAGATTGTGTGTGATTTAATTTTGTATTGCAGGTTTAGTACAAATCAGAAATCTGATGCTTCAACATGGAATTTTTTTCATTCAGACCCTCTGGAAATGCATGTCCTGCATCCGAAAATTGCACTGTACACAGGGTTACTCACTTTGGAGGGGAGAACAAGTGCACGCAGCTGAAAGCATTCCCCTGCGACAAAAGGAGGAGAGACCTCTGTTCTCTCTCTCTCTCGCCCGTCTTCTTCGCTGTTTGGATATCAAAGTTTGAGGCGGCACATGCTTTTACTGTATCAATGAATCACAACTTCACCAGCTCAAGCTGATTTGGTTAGCTTAGTTTACTACAGTAAGAAGGACTATCGAGCCACAAATGTAGCCACTCGGGTCTCGTACTGTACACCTACATATTCGGTAACCGAAATGCACTGTAATCCCCTTCCGACGCACCAGATGGGATCGCAGCTGTTGACACCAAGAGCTCTGCTTCACCATCAAGGTGAACGCTCTGACTATACGTTCCCTTGGTGGTATACAAACTCCTTTCCAGAGGGACCCGAACGCTGACTCTCTTGCTTCAAGAACACGCGACCCCACTCTGGAGAGCGAGAGCTATAGCAATCGTACGACCACACAGTTTCTTTCGCCGCTGTCTCCATTCGCAATCAAGCGAGAGAGACCGATCCGGATCCTGGGTCCGTCCACCTGCGTCTTGTCTGCCCATTTGCGCTCCTTCGATCTGCCGCCCAAGCGCCAACCAGAAGAACGCCAGCGTCCGTCCGTCTGCCCTGCCCCATCCCAACATGGCTACGCAAACGATGGAAATGCCGACCACGCGCGCACGTGGCCGGAGCGCATGGAGCCGGTGTCAGGAAGCCGTGGCGCGCGTAGCGCCGACGTCCACCACGACCTGCCAGGTCTGCGAGCAGACCATCCAGCAGGGCGCGTGGCA